>JAVTVY010038821.1:0-163820 GCA_036873755.1 Hanleya hanleyi
AAGGATACCATATTTCCTAATAAGCCTAATATAAGCATAGGATGAGCTGCGATGACCCAGCGATTGCCCCCCCCCCCTCCCCTGTCAGGCACTCCAATACTGCATGTCTATTTTATTGTGAAAATGCCTTATTCGTACGCAATTCTAGTTAGGTTTACTGTACACACAGTGTATAAAGGTTGACTGAAAGTTGTGAGTGATTAGATATATAATATATTCCACCTATACATGAATTTCTCTTTATCGTAATTGATGGGAATCCAAACCGATTCTCCCAATCTAACTCAAATCTATACAGATAGTTTAATTTTAACGGGAACTGGATGGATTCCTTTGAATGATTTTGCAGAAGTGCTGACGGGAATCAGATTCCCGGACATCCATGGAAACACATGCCCTGCTATATATACGTATACAGATTCTCGCTTACTGGTGCCTGGAGCTTCAAGTATAATCTGCTCCCTCACCCCTTGATATAAATATCAAACAAAGATTTATTCTGTGCACGGACGGTGGTCGGCTGTTAGGCTTCTAGCATAAATTTCTTAGTACCATAGTATATATTGATTTTAGTAGACTTTTCAACAAGTGATAACTGGCCAAAATATGGTGAATATACTTCAACTTACACTACTATTTAAAGAAAGGACTATTTTGCTCACATTAATGATAAGTTTGGCTACTTTGAGTCAAAATTTTGGCATCCCCGTGGGGCTTTCGGGGATTGATCTGGGGTGTCTTTGTGCATATCCCAGGTCATGGAACGAATCACTGGGCCTCAGCTCCTCCGATATCTTGTTGTAAGACTAACTGGGGCACCCGTCAGTTTTCAGATGTAAAAACTGGACCCCTGGATGTGAGAAGAAATAGGAACACGGGTCCTGGGTGTGAGGAAGAAATTGGAACTGAAATATTGCTGAAACCTACATTAAATTGTGTTCACTCAATCAAAGTTATGCCAGTGTTTGTTGTTGGAAGCATGGGCTGAAGTTAAAATGTACTTCCCCCAACTACACATAAATTTAAGCTAGAAGCTGTAACCAGTCACTCATCAGTGAATCCATTGTTCAAAATTGCCTGTTGAGTTTCCTCCTCTGCTCAAACATGTCAAATGTACCTTGTCATATTCAAATAGGGTCACCATGTGTATGTACATGTATGTTTACATGTGCTTTTTGCCTGTGTATATTTAAGCCAAGTGAGAAATACTGGCAACTGTGACATGGACAATTATAATTTGTGTCGGAGATTTGCTTAACTTTGTTCTCTTTCATTACTATGGACAACTGATTGTGTTCTCTGTATTAGATATGGACAACATTCTGTTTTGTGTTATTGATATGGACAAATGTGTTCTGTGTTATTGATATGGACAACTCTTAGTTCTGTGTTGTTGATATGGACAATTCTGATTTGTCAGAAATATTATTTACAGTTCTGGTGTATGTTGACCAAAGATATCAACGATTTGTTTGTGTCGAAGAAACATGCGAGTTAAATCTACTTCCATCAGAGTATTGATTTGTGTCACTCATTAGAATATGGACAGCTCTTTATGTTCATGAATTTTAGAAGTAATTATATGTGACACTTTTAGGAGATGTAATTTATAACTGGAAGAAATTCATTGCAAGAATTTTTCTTGTGGCTAATAAGTTTTCAGTCTTCTTGAAGAATGGCAGACAAAATTCAAGGGAGATCACTAATATTTCATATTTTGTAGAAAATCAGGTTGCAACTGCAAGCTGAAGACAACCAGAAACAAAATATTTTTTTCATTGAACTTACAAGCCTCTGATAAATATACAGGTGGTCATCTCATCATCTCTCGGAATGACAAGGCAATTGCATGAAATTGTGTGGATATACAAGCCCATACCTTGCCTTCACCATGTTCACATGTATGTAGATAGATTGAGCACATTTCATATTGCACCATATTGGGATAAAAGTTAGACAATCTGATTAAAACTCAGACTTAATAACCACTCCTGTATCGGACATTTCGCTAATTAAGATCTGGGACATTCTGTATCTTAAATCTGTCGCGCATGTCAGACTGGCGACCAATCACAGTCCAACTTCAATGGCCCAACTCGCACTACGAACATTTTGTTGTATTAGAACAGAACAGTTTGTTCATGTTTTTGTTCCTGGTAACCTCACATTGCGAACATTTTCTCTTGACCACCTGTCGCCACGATCAAGCAACGAGGCCATTTTGTTGTGTCATGTGTGAGCGGCTTCGTCACATGACTGACAGCTGCTAGTTGATTGGATAACTGTTGGTAAATGTTCGGCAAAATGTTAGCGATCACCACACACTGAAGACAAAAACTTGCTTCAGGGCAAAACATGTTCGCAATATCAAACAAGTTTGATCTCACGAACATTTGTTCCGAACAGATGTTATGTTTGTAATGTGAGTTGGGCGTATCCGAGCAAATAATAATCGTCGGTGATTGCTCATGGAGAGCAAGAACTTCATCAGCCGCCTGGGTTGGATTTTTTCTGCGCCTCGTTCACTACAGAAATAATCAGATAGGCACCTGAAGTTGGACTGTGATTGATCGCCAGTCTGACATGCGCAACAGATTTAAGATACAGACTGTCCCAGATCTTAATTTGTGACATGTCCGAAAGAGGAGCGGTTATTAAGTCTGAGTTTTAATCAGATTGAAAGTTAGAATACTTTTCTCCCGATGTAGTGAACGTAGTAATGAAGCTTTCTATGATAGATGGAGAACAGTTGATTAACTCTGCTCACTGATACTTTAATAATTATATCCCTGGGGAATATGTTACCCAGTGATAACTCCCATAAAAGTTCAAATACTGATACTACTTTCTCTGATTTATGTAATATAGTATAGGGTATTCACACAATAGGATGGAAAAATTGTTGAAAGTGAAGTTCAATCATACTCTCTCACAATAACTGGTGAACAATTGATCAACTGAGCTCACTCACGTGTGATGTACTTTTCCATATGCTTCAATATAACAGACATACACGTGGTACTTGTGCAGCTTATTATCCTACTATTTGAAGAAAGGAATATCTTAAAGATGTAATCAGCCTCAGATCTGGGCTAAAATCGATGTCTATCAAACTCCGTGAAAATGACACATGTTACGATAGGTACAAAGTAAAACATGTTTGACCACAACAAATTGGTCTTTAAAAATAAACAGCATGTCATGCCGTTTATTTTATGACAGTTGTATATGGCAATCAAACTATCATCAAATATAATACCTATGATGCTTTAGCAAACTTTAATGCTGAAAAATGCACAGGGGAGTTTTTACAAAATCCATCAATTTTGAGGCTGATTACATCTTTGATCAAAGTCAAGTGTTCTCCTTTTTTTGAGAAATTATCATTATTGTCTATGGTTTATCAATGTTCTCCCATATATCAGTCTGTTGAAAGACTGCTTGTTTTATAGGACAGCTATGTCTGTGTCACTACTATGAAGTAGTATATGTTTAGGAATTCTCTCCTCGATGTGTAAATACTGCCACGAAAGATGAGCCTGCTCTTATCTGTTAAATGATGTAAATGTTGGTTTCCACTCAATTGACCTACCTATGACATATATGTATAGAATGCAAAGTTATTGTCTTATTCATCATTTTGTTATACACATAAAATGAGAAAGATTACATTAAAAAAATATAAAATATTCATCTTTTGTGTTTTCATAATGTCAAAGGAACATCAGTGTAACCAAGATTTGCCGACAAGTGTTTGGGTTATGGGAGATTCTATATAACATTCCCGGCTTCAGTTTATGCGTGAATGGAGTTTAATAGAATCAGTATTGAATCATGGGATATCTTCCAGCTTTAACTTGATTGGTCAATTCTAATTTTCAAAAGGAAATCTCAGATTTCATTGGCCTGTAGAGAAAATTGAAAGAAAATTCAGACAATCATAGAATTTCTGTAAAGGTTAATTTGGAGTACGTAGTCAAATTACATTGAGCTCCCTCCAAGACATTTTGGGAGTTTCAGCTATTCTAGTTTTTGGCCCCAATTCCAGATCAAAACTGGAACTCGTAGACTTGGAAAGGCCATCCAAAGTTAGGATATATTTACAAGATTCCAATGAGCAGGACTGGTCTATGAAGATTTCTGAAAAGAGACCTACATATACAGGGTACATATATATTGCCTATATTATTATGCTAATTTATTGATTTCTAGGCTGAACTAATGTAAACAAGTCATATTGTAGATGATACAATCGTTCACCTGATTCCTATAAATATAGACTATAGCTATAGTCAACCAGCAAACAACTTCACATTTACAGAAAGAATACGATTGGTCAACGGAAACTGGGAGAGAATGCAACCCAGGATACTACCAGAGATCAGAGTGACCTGGCATGAAAAATCTGGAAAACGGCAGTTTTTCACAAATTTGTGTATCATTTTCGAAGACTGGAATTCCAGATAAATCTCCAATTGCTGCACTACAGCCAGAGCTGAAAGAAGATATGAGAACATATACACTGGAGAAGCAATGCATGGGAGTTGATTTGCATGCTCGATGATTGTTGGGCCTTTCTGTAGTATAGTATTTGAAATAAGAACACGAGAGATCCTGAAGGATCTTGGCGCCCACCATTGTCTGATAATTGTAAGCTAATGACAAGAGGATCTTTTTGTCCATTGTTACTAAGAACAAACGATTGATTTGTAATTGTGTTTGCAGAATTTCGAATTTGAGCGAAAAAGATCGAAAAAGGGACACTGGAAAAAACCAAGATATTATCTATCTAAGGTTCAGGAGTTTCAAGATTTCTAGAAACTGTACTTGATGTCGGTTGTTATAGTACAAGAGAAATGAGCAAAGTTAGTCTGAAAGTGAATGTCCGGAGGATCCATCGTCTTCGTTTTGTATTATTATTTTCTTTTTTGCACGTGTCATCATTGGGTACTGGAAGCGAAGACTAATCTCTTTGACACTTTGGCATGAGCCCTGATTATCTCCCTTGCATCGAAACACGCAGTAGTCTACAGTTGTCGAGTTGTGACGTTGTTTCACAAGAGTGACGTCCCTTCGGCAGACAAAACGGTGGGGCAGTTCACTTGCAACGGCATGGACTAAAGTAAACTGATTTAAAATTTGAAGAAATACATTTTAATTCGGAATCATTTGAACTCCTTGATATAGAAGGTGAAAGTATGGATATTCTCTATAGTCAATATATAGAATATGCCCCATCGTTTGATAAGCCGACTCTTGTGATGCAACGTCACAACTCGGGAATACAGTATTAATTTGAAGCGTAACTTGGATTTTCGAATCGGACCAAAAAGGTATCTTGCACAACTGGACCACAAGGGGAACTATATACCAAATTTGAGAAAGATCTATGCAGCACTTCCTGAGAAATCACGATAAAATTTCATGGGGAAATCCAAAATGGCCGCCTGGTGGCTATATTGGATTTTCGAATCAGAAAAGCTACCTTGCACAACTAGACCACAAGAGAAACCTGTGTACCAAATTTGACAAAGATCCATGCATCAGTTCCTGAGAATTCAAGATAACAAAATTTCATTGGGAAATTCAAAATCGCCGCCTGGTGGCCATATTGGATTTTCGAATCGGACAGAAAAAAGCATCTTGCACAACTGGACCACAATCGGACAGAAAAAAGCATCTTGCACAACTGGACCACAAGGGGAACCTCTGTACCAAATTTGAGAGAGATCCATGCAGTACTTCCTGAGAAATCACGATAAAGTTTCATGGGGAAAACTAAGATGGCTGCCTGGTGGCCATATTGGATTTTTCAAATCGGACCGAAAAAGTTGTCTTGCACAACTAGACCCCAAGGGAACTGTGTACCAAATTTGAGAAAGATCGATGTAGTACTTCCTGAGAAATGATAACAATGCTTCATGAGGAAATCCAAGATGGCTGCCTGGTGGCCATATTGAATTTTCGAATCGGACCAGAAAAGGTATGTTGCACAACTAAACCACAAGGGGAACCTGTGTACCAAATTTGAGAAAGATCCATGCAGTACTTCCTGAGAATTCACGATAAAGTTTCATCGGGAAATCCAAGATGGCTGCCTGGTGGCCATATTGGATTTACGAATCGGACCAGAAAAGTTATCTTGCACAACTAGACCCCAAGGGAAACCTGTGTACCAAATTTGAGAAAGATCCATGCAGTAGTTCTTGAGAAATCACGATAACAAAGTCTCATTGGGAAATCCAAGATGGCCGCCTTGTGGCCATATTGGGTTTTCGAATCGGACCAGAAAAGGTATCTTGCACAACTAAACCCCAAGGGGAACCTGTGTACCAAATTTGAGAAAGATCCATGCAGTAGTTCCTGAGAAATCGTGATAAAGTTTCATGGGGAAAACTACGATGGCCGCCTGGTGGCCATATTGGATTTTCAAATCGAACCGAAAAAGGTATCTTGCACAACTAGACCCCAAGGGAAACCTGTGTATCAAATTTGAGAAAGATCCATGCAGTAGTTCCTGAGAAATCTCGATAAAGTTTCATGGGGAAATCCAAGATGGCCGCCTTGTGGCCATATTGGATTTTCGAATCGGACCAGAAAAGTTGTCTTGCACAACTAGACCCCAAGGGAAACCTGTGTACCAAATTTCAGAAAGATCCATGTAGTACTTCTTGAGAAATGACGATAACAATGTTTCATGGGGAAATCCAAGATGGCTGCCTGGTGGCCATATAGGATTTTCGAATCAGACCAGAAGAGGTATCTTGCACAACTAGACCCCAAGGGGAACCTGTGTACCAAATTTGAGAAAGATCCATGCAGTACTTCCTGAGAATTCACGATAAAGTTTCATCGAGAAATCTAAGATGGCTGCCTGGTGGCCATATTGGATTTTCAAATCGGACCAGAAAAAGGTATCTTGCACAACTAGACCCCAAGGGGAACATGTGTACCAAATTTGAGAAAGATCCATGCAGTAGTTCCTGAGAAATCGCGGTGACAAAGTTTCATGCGGAAATCCAAGATGGACGCCTTGTGGCCATATTGGATTTTCGAATCGGACCCAAATAGGTATCTTGCACAACTAGACCCCAAGGGGAACCTGTGTACCAAATTTGAGAAAGATCTATGAAGTAGTTCCCGAGAAATCGCGGTAACAAAGTTTCACGGGGAAATCCAAGATGGCCGCCTTGTGGCCATATTGGATTTTCGAAACGGACCAAAAAAGGTATCTTGCACAACTAGACCCCAAGGGGAACCTGTGTACCAAATTTGAGAAAGATCCATGAAGTAGTTCCTCAGAAATCGCGGTAACAAGAATTGTTTACTGACGGACCACGGACGAAAAGCGATTTGAACAGCCCACCATCTGGTGATGGTGGGCTAAAAATGTGCAGACACTTGACAGTTGTCACCATTGTTAGCATTCCGTCAAAGTCAAGGTTCATAAAAATGATCTTCATTATGGGATGTAACTGTCAATATGATTCAAAAAGGGGGGATGAGATCTCTTATTGTGGTTTCAAAGTTGGGGAGATGAGATCTTGTATTGCGGTTTCAGAGTTGGGGAGATGAGATCTTGTATTGCGATTTCAAAGTTGGGTAGATGAGCTCTTGTATTGCGGTTGCTGGAATGAGATCCTGTATTGCGGTCAGAGTTGAGGGAATGAGGTTCCATTGTGGTTTCAAAGTCGAGGAGATCTCTTATACTATTGTGGTTTCAAAATTTCAGGGATGAAATCTCGTATTGTGGTTTGAAATTTGGAGGGGATGAGATCTTGCATTTAGTGAACTGGAATCCCAGGATTACAGGAAAAGTTTAAAGGGACCCCCAAACACCCCTACCCGGCTCGACAGATTGTCAATCTATGGAATCTAAGATTTCCAAATATGCAAGTTTTAAAAAGGTCAACCGTTTAAAAATAGTGAAAAATGACCAGCAAAAACTCTACATAGCGCTTGAATTTCTCCTGCTGAATACATCACAGGTGTAAGACCTCAGCTGCCAGACAGCAGTCAGTATACAGATTCACATGTTACATGTATCAATAAGCATTATATCCTCCTCAGTTTCTCTGTTTCACTTGCAAATTTCAAGCATATATTGAACAAATGTTAATGCTATGTGCATCGGGAAAGTGTACTGACACATCTAATGACAGATAATGTGCACAAATGTTGGAACGATGGCCAGTATATGGAGTTGGCCGAGTAAATATATATTATGCATATATATGTATATTAGTCTGTGGGCTTATGTAAAAAAAGCTAAATTTTGGGTAGATTCTTGGCACCAATGTTTAAGCACACCTAGAAACATCACTGATTAAGAAAAAAATGGGTGCCAGTTTTTGCATTAACATTTAGGGCCTCCATTTTGAATTTCAAAATGGCCGCCTTTTTTAGCCGATCTGTATGATTTTTTGTTATTCAACATTATTTTAAACATGTAATCGAAATGTGCGCAAATAGTTTGGGTTTGAAATGCATTATAGTTGAGACAACTGTTCATCTGAACTCGTTTGCATGGATATTAACCTGTTTTCGACGTTATTATCAAGAAATATTGGTATGAATGTGCAACTTCTTACTGGTATATGACAAATATTTTCTGCTCACAGTATGTAATAATGCATATCCAATGTGAACCAAATAAATTCCATGAAAATCAGAGCTTCTGAGCTAGTTCACCAGGGCGTTGAAGCGTTAAGCTGGGCGTTGACGGGCGTTGAGACGGGCGTTAAGGCGTAACGACGGGCTTTGACGGGCATCGCTGCATTTCGATGAATTGGTGTCAATTCCATGGAAATCAGAGCTTCTGAGCTAATTCACCAGGGCGTTGAAGCGTTAAGCTAAGCGTTGACGGGCGTTACTGTCTATAAAAGCGAGCGTATTTCCAAAAACACGCACAGTCGACGTTCAACCGTCAACATGACTTATACTTGCTCTGAGTGCGAACGCACGTTCACCAGACATTACGATATGATGCGACACCAGAAAAATATACATGGGATTGAAGACTCCGAGGAGTCCGTTGAGGGGGATGCTGATACAGAGACTGCTGAGAGTGTATCGACTGATACCGAAACAGAGATCACCATATAAGTGAAATATTCTTGAATGTGACATTAAACCAAACTCTCCCCTCCCCACCATGAATATGTATATTTTCAACAACTTGAGAAAATTAATAAATAAAATTATGTTTTCTTCAAATTGACTTTTCCTTTATATTTATTAATTTTCATGATTTATTGAAAATGTACATATTCATCTACCACCAACTATCTCACAAGCCAGACAACTGTGGTGATTCAGAATCTGTTGTCATGGTCGCGGTTTGTTGAAAAATACAGTCGCATTTCACATGAACACAACCCATTCCCATGTGTACCAGGGGTATCTAGGATAGAGATACCCCTGGTTTTAGCGAGTTGGTTGGTTGGAGTTTAACGTCGCACCATCCATGCAGTACTTCCTGAGAATTCACGATAAAGTTTCATCGGGAAATCTAAGATGGCTGCCTGGTGGCCATATTGGATTTTCAAATCGGACCAGAAAAAGGTATCTTGCACAACTAGACCCCAAGGGGAACATGTGTACCAAATTTGAGAAAGATCCATGCAGTAGTTCCTGAGAAATCGCGGTAACAAAGTTTCATGCGGAAATCCAAGATGGACGCCTTGTGGCCATATTGGATTTTCGAATCGGACCCAAATAGGTATCTTGCACAACTAGACCCCAAGGGGAACCTGTGTACCAAATTTGAGAAAGATCTATGAAGTAGTTCCCGAGAAATCGCGGTAACAAAGTTTCACGGGGAAATCCAAGATGGCCGCCTTGTGGCCATATTGGATTTTCGAATCGGACCAAAAAAGGTATCTTGCACAACTAGACCCCAAATTTGAGAAAGATCCATGAAGTAGTTCCTGAGAAATCGCGGTAACAAGAATTGTTTACTGACGGACCACGGACCACGGACGAAAAGCGATTTGAACAGCCCACCATCTGGTGATGGTGGGCTAAAAATGTGCAGACACTTGACAGTTGTCACCATTGTTAGCATTCCGTCAAAGTCAAGGTTCATAAAAATGATCTTCATTATGGGATGTAACTGTCAATATGATTCAAAAAGGGGGGATGAGATCTCTTATTGTGGTTTCAAAGTTGGGGAGATGAGATCTTGTATTGCGGTTTCAGAGTTGGGGAGATGAGATCTTGTATTGCGGTTTCAAAGTTGGGTAGATGAGCTCTTGTATTGCGGTTGCTGGAATGAGATCCTGTATTGCGGTCAGAGTTGAGGGAATGAGGTTCCATTGTGGTTTCAAAGTCAAGAAGATCTCTTATACTATTGTGGTTTCAAAATTTCAGGGATGAAATCTTGTATTGTGGTTTGAAATTTGGAGGGGATGAGATCTTGCATTTAGTGAACTGGAATCCCAGGATTACAGGAAAAGTTTAAAGGGACCCCCAAACACCCCTACCCGGCTCGACAGATTGTCAATCTATGGAATCTAAGATTTCCAAATATGCAAGTTTTAAAAAGGTCAACCGTTTAAAAATAGTGAAAAATGACCAGCAAAAACTCTACATAGCGCTTGAATTTCTCCTGCTGAATACATCACAGGTGTAAGACCTCAGCTGCCAGACAGCAGTCAGTATACAGATTCACATGTTACATGTATCAATAAGCATTTTATCCTCCTCAGTTTCTCTGTTTCACTTGCAAATTTCAAGCATATATTGAACAAATGTTAATGCTATGTGCATCGGGAAAGTGTACTGACACATCTAATGACAGATAATGTGCACAAATGTTGGAACGATGGCCAGTATATGGAGTCGGCCGAGTAAATATATATTATGCATATATATGTATATTAGTCTGTGGGCTTATGTAAAAAAAGCTCAATTTTGGGTAGATTCTTGGCACCAATGTTTAAGCACACCTAGAAACATCACTGATTAAGAAAAAAATGGGTGCCAGTTTTTGCATTAACATTTAGGGCCTCCATTTTGAATTTCAAAATGGCCGCCTTTTTTTAGCCGATCTGTATGTTTTTTTGTTATTCAACATTATTTTAAACATGTAATCGAAATGTGCGCAAATAGTTTGGGTTTGAAATGCATTATAGTTGAGACAACTGTTCATCTGAACTCGTTTGCATGGATATTAACCTGTTTTCGACGTTATTATCAAGAAATATTGGTATGAATGTGCAACTTCTTACTGGTATATGACAAATATTTTCTGCTCACAGTATGTAATAATGCATATCCAATGTGAACCAAATAAATTCCATGAAAATCAGAGCATCTGAGCTAGTTCACCAGGGCGTTGAAGCGTTAAGCTGGGCGTTGACGGGCGTTGAGATGGGCGTTAAGGCGGAACGACGGGCTTTGACGGGCATCGCTGCATTTCGATGAATTGGTGTCAATTCCATGGAAATCAGAGCTTCTGAGCTAATTCACCAGGGCGTTGAAGCGTTAAGCTAAGCGTTGACGGGCGTTACTGTCTATAAAAGCGAGCGTATTTCCAAAAACACGCAGTCGACGTTCAACCGTCAGCATGACTTATACTTGCTCTGAGTGCGAACGCACGTTCACCAGACATTACGATATGATGCGACACCAGAAAAATATACATGGGATTGAAGACTCCGAGGAGTCCGTTGAGGGGGATGCTGATACAGAGACTGCTGAGAGTGTATCGACTGATACCGAAACAGAGATCACCATATAAGTGAAATATTCTTGAATGTGACATTAAACCAAACTCTCCCCTCCCCACCATGAATATGTATATTTTCAATAACTTGAGAAAATTAATAAATAAAATTATGTTTTCTTCAAATTGACTTTTCCTTTATATTTATTAATTTTCATGATTTATTGAAAATGTACATATTCATCTACCACCAACTATCTCACAAGCCAGACAACTGTGGTGATTCAGAATCTGTTGTCATGGTCGCGGTTTGTTGAAAAATACAGTCGCATTTCACATGAACACAACCCATTCCCATGTGTACCAGGGGTATCTAGGATAGAGATACCCCTGGTTTTAGCGAGTTGGTTGGTTGGAGTTTAACGTCGCACGATCCATGCAGTACTTCCTGAGAATTCACGATAAAGTTTCATCGGGAAATCTAAGATGGCTGCCTGGTGGCCATATTGGATTTTCAAATCGGACCAGAAAAAGGTATCTTGCACAACTAGACCCCAAGGGGAACATGTGTACCAAATTTGAGAAAGATCCATGCAGTAGTTCCTGAGAAATCGCGGTAACAAAGTTTCATGCGGAAATCCAAGATGGACGCCTTGTGGCCATATTGGATTTTCGAATCGGACCCAAATAGGTATCTTGCACAACTAGACCCCAAGGGGAACCTGTGTACCAAATTTGAGAAAGATCTATGAAGTAGTTCCCGAGAAATCGCGGTAACAAAGTTTCACGGGGAAATCCAAGATGGCCGCCTTGTGGCCATATTGGATTTTCGAAACGGACCAAAAAAGGTATCTTGCACAACTAGACCCCAAGGGGAACCTGTGTACCAAATTTGAGAAAGATCCATGAAGTAGTTCCTGAGAAATCGCGGTAACAAGAATTGTTTACTGACGGACCACGGACCACGGACGAAAAGCGATTTGAACAGCCCACCATCTGGTGATGGTGGGCTAAAAATGTGCAGACACTTGACAGTTGTCACCATTGTTAGCATTCCGTCAAAGTCAAGGTTCATAAAAATGATCTTCATTATGGGATGTAACTGTCAATATGATTCAAAAAGGGGGGATGAGATCTCTTATTGTGGTTTCAAAGTTGGGGAGATGAGATCTTGTATTGCGGTTTCAGAGTTGGGGAGATGAGATCTTGTATTGCGATTTCAAAGTTGGGTAGATGAGCTCTTGTATTGCGGTTGCTGGAATGAGATCCTGTATTGCGGTCAGAGTTGAGGGAATGAGGTTCCATTGTGGTTTCAAAGTCGAGGAGATCTCTTATACTATTGTGGTTTCAAAATTTCAGGGATGAAATCTCGTATTGTGGTTTGAAATTTGGAGGGGATGAGATCTTGCATTTAGTGAACTGGAATCCCAGGATTACAGGAAAAGTTTAAAGGGACCCCCAAACACCCCTACCCGGCTCGACAGATTGTCAATCTATGGAATCTAAGATTTCCAAATATGCAAGTTTTAAAAAGGTCAACCGTTTAAAAATAGTGAAAAATGACCAGCAAAAACTCTACATAGCGCTTGAATTTCTCCTGCTGAATACATCACAGGTGTAAGACCTCAGCTGCCAGACAGCAGTCAGTATACAGATTCACATGTTACATGTATCAATAAGCATTTTATCCTCCTCAGTTTCTCTGTTTCACTTGCAAATTTCAAGCATATATTGAACAAATGTTAATGCTATGTGCATCGGGAAAGTGTACTGACACATCTAATGACAGATAATGTGCACAAATGTTGGAACGATGGCCAGTATATGGAGTCGGCCGCGTAAATATATATTATGCATACACCAACGGTGAAATAAAGCTGTTTACACTCTAATCTATATAAATCAGATCTGTATAAGTTCTGTTGAAACAGTTTGTAAGCTGAAGAAATCAAAGGAAAACAATGTTTGCCTAGTACTTTTTAATTAGATATGGTTCATCTGTTGACAGAGATAAAGAGCTGAGGTGAAGCTGGAAATTTAATGTATTCAGCCGGAAACCTATGTATTGTATCTGGCTCATTTTGGTCTCGACAACTTACTGACCAATTATAGCTGGTACAAGAGAAACCTGCAATTCAATGTATCTGGCAAACAACCAGATACGTAAATAAAGTGTACTTCTTTGGGTACGGTTACATTTGATAATTTTAACTAACATTTTGCACCATAATATTGAGTTTTACATGCTCATTCTGGAATATGATTAAAAACAACTGCGAATATGCTGCATCCGTAGAATGTAAATGCTATTAAGTATTTGACCAGCAAATATTACTAGTATGTAGATATCACCTGGACCAGATACAGGGTCCATTCTAAATCTAACCATCATGTATACATAAACAGTTTATGTATATGTAAACAGATTCATGTAAGTTTGGGTCAGAACTTCCACTTCCGGTATCACCACACGTTCGCCTGAGTTTTCTCCGAACATTTTTGATGTGTTTTTCACCTTTCGGTCAACATAATCTGATAATTCTGACAGGTATAGGTTCGTAAGCCCAACGACATACTTCTGCAACCCGATCGGCGCCTGGATCTTGATTATACTCGTTTTTGTGGTGCTTTTTCTACTTGGTTGCTACCGACGCCGTTCAATCGACGATTTTCAAGATGGCAGCCAATAGGGCGAGTAGAGGGAAAAAGGCAGCTTCCAACGCAAGTTCAACTGCAAACAACCACGATCTCGATGACGATTCGACGTGCGGCTCGTGTGAAATTCACATTGGCAGAAAAGATATGGCAATGGAGTGTGATCTATGTGAATTCTGGTATTGCCTAAAGTGTGCCGATCTGGAACCAGATTTTTACACCTTGCTGAACAACAAGAAGGGTCTGATGGATGCAATGATGTGGTTTTGCCCGGGGTGTACTAGAGCTTTGCCTGGCGTGAAGAATCTCTACAAGAGCTCTCAGAGAATGGAATCGAGACAGGAAGTAATGGAGAATGATGTAAATGAACTAAAAACCCAGATGAGTTTGATGAATGCAAAATTAGAATCACTCCAGGCCATTCCACAATATGGGACAGATCTTTCCAGTACTGACGCTGCAAATTTGGAGAGATTGGTCGAAGAGGCAGTCTCAGAGGGCAGACTGAGAGAATTAAAAAAGAACAACTTGATTATTCAGGGCTTAGATGAGAGTGTGGGTAAGGACTCCCTGGAAACAAAACAGTGTGACATGCAAGGTGCACTCCACATATTGAATGCTATAACTGGGGAGAACTCTGATACAATTAAGGGAGAGATTCTGTCACTTGATCGCATCGGAGCGAAAGCCGACAACAGGCCAAGACTTTTCAAGGTGTGTTTTAATGATTCTTCTTTCAGAAGGCGGGTGCTGGCTGGTGCAAAAAATCTCAGGGAGAGCGCAGATCCAAGGCTGAACAAAATCTATGTTGTTCCTGATTTAACCCAGAAGGAGCGAACGAGAAACTTTCACCTACGCGAGGAACTGAGGGCACGCAGACAGGCAGGAGAGAATGTCGTGATCAAAAGGAACAGAGTGGTGGAGGACACAGAGCCTCCCTCTCGACCGATGTAAATGACATAGTTACAGATCCTGTAAATACTGTTTCATTTGTAAATGAGTTACCATTTTCGGGCACTGAACATGTAAATAGGACACGTTTTCAATATTTTCTACACAAATGTAGACCGGTTATTATGATATTTATTGGTACAAAATAGGGTGGTGATACGGAAGCGGAGTGCAAGGAGTGAAGTCGGGTGTCTGGAGGAGCTAACAAGTCTAGGACTTAAGCTCAAAGCGGAGGTATCAAGGTATCAAGTTCATCTGCCCATTATTTGTGATTCTGAGTTCGGTATTCTCCTTATTTTGGAGGAAGTGATATTGGACCTTGTTTCCGGATCATTGTACTCGGGGTCATCCACCTGATTTGCATAACCATATGAGCTCTTGAATCACATAAGAACACACTTTTGAAGCCAGTTTCCAAACTATTCTGCCTGTATTCAGCTCTGATTGTTCAAACCTGTTCACAATGGGAGATCCATTTCACATCACATACACATGTGATCAGGGTTAAAAGATTTTTTTTCAGAAAGAACAGCTCAGTCAGTCTGATTGTATAGAAGTCTCCAGACTTGAATTATTTGAGACTTTAGTTGGTTCTGCCTTCTACAGGTCCTTTGTCCCATCCATCTGCTGGCTGTACTCAGTTTAAGACCACACCAAAACCTGGCGGTAAGATCACTACGGCAACGATTTGGTGTAAGACTCATGAAATATAATTGACAAATGATCTGCCACAAGTTGTATTGTCAGTCTTTTGTCCAGGATATTTATTACCTTTTCAATGGGAGGTCTTACACCAAAGCCTTGCCATAAACTCGCATCTTCTTTCTATCACCCATGAAAGATTTTACCACTCGACACTCTAGTCTGGACACATATCCGTAATTATTCCGCAGTTCTCGTTTCTTTTTCTGCCCACATTTAGGTTCTAATGTATCCCAGTATACATTTGGTGTGGTCACATCATAGCGCGTATTTCATTCATAAGATATTCGCCAAATAATAATATCCTTCAAGTGTTTTAAAGAGTTCAAAGATGGTTTAAAAGTAATAAAATTGTTATGGACGTTCACGTATGCCTGTTTGAAGAGGTAGCTGGGTGTATATGACATGAGATGGATATTTGATAGTTACAGCTGTACAGAGCCTCAACCCAGCCAGAAGTAGGTCTCTGGAATTTTTCTCCTAAACGAACAATTAAGGAAAGCATATACAAAATATGGTAAAAGTTTAGCGAGTACATGACATTTTTCGCTGTTTGATTTTATCTCATATTGTCAGCTTCCCTTTCAATACCAATACAGCTTGTCCGCTCAACTCCACACGATCTCCTATTAGCTTCATCCTCACATCACCTCCTCGTGGAGAACACTGTCGAGCTGAATAATTAGAAACATGTACAATACATATAAGAACAGTTAACCCTCCTAAACAGATCAACATTGCATATAATTTTCCAATTTGCTATATCGAGCATACTATATATTTACTTACCCTAAATTTATTTTTAAGCAGCAGGTTAATTGAAATGGCAATCTATGGATATATAATCCTTTTATTATCAGTTCACGGCGACTGGTAAAAACATGGGTACATTGTGAACCAATAATGAAGGAGTGTTCTTACTGAATATTTCTAACTAAATAATTCTTTTCCTAGTGGATTTCCACATGGTCTTTTAAACTTTAATTTAAGATTCTTGATGATTATTTTGTATATTGTAAAGAAAATTATTCGGATAATGAAATGAAATGATAATATGATTCTGATGTATATTAGCATATTCAGAAACAGTACAGTGAAACCTGTGTAAATCGACCATGCTTGGGGCCAGATAATAGTGTCAGATTATCAAGGGGGGGGGGGGGGGAATTCTTAATGTCACAGTCAATTTAGTTTCACTCATATGGTGATAGTCATTTTGGTTGGTGGAGGAAGCCGGAGAATCCGGAGAGAACCACCGCCCTTCGGCAAGTAACTGACAAACTTTCACACATGGACCGCCGGTTCAGCGGTGTGAAGCTAATGGTCACCAGCGAAGCGCCCTGGACCATGCCCCCTTTAAGTATTGGGACCCAAGATAATGTCGGTATTTGAGGTTGGGCAGTTTACTCAGCTGTCATTGTTCACAGGTTTCAATGTACATTAATTTTCCCTGTGTCTATACTTACCAAACAGTTCCGTTTTATCGAGCTCATTAGACCAGTAACTGGCCAACACTGTGTGGGCAGATCCTGGATGAAACAAAAATACAGGTATATAAATGTACAGACTGTTCAATTCTTTGGGTTGATCACTAGCCTCACACTGCTGAACTGGCACGGGTCCGAGCCCCGCTGGTGCATGTGTGCAAGTCTACCAGTTACTTGCCGATGGGTGGTGGTTCTCTCGGGCGTAGACCGGCTTCCTCCACAATTCAAACCGGCTGTCACCATATAAGTGAAATATTCTTGAATGTGATATTAAACCAAACTCTCCCCTCCCCACCATGAATATGTATATTTTCAATAACTTGAGAAAATTAATAAATAAAATTATGTTTTCTTCAAATTGACTTTTCCTTTATATTTATTAATTTTCATGATTTATTGAAAATGTACATATTCATCTACCACCAACTATCTCACAAGCCAGACAACTGTGGTGATTCAGAATCTGTTGTCATGGTCGCGGTTTGTTGAAAAATACAGTCGCATTTCACATGAACACAATCCATTCCCATGTGTACCAGGGGTATCTAGGATAGAGATACCCCTGGTTTTAGCGAGTTGGTTGGTTGGAGTTTAACGTCGCACCTAACCTTATCGGTCACACGGCGACGATGACCCAAACAAACATACCCTAGCAAAACCCTAACCCTAACAAAAACCTAACCAAAACTACAAAAAAATTTGAATTTTGAAAATTAGGCTCTACAGACACTGGTGATCACAATGGATCATCAGAGAGCCTAATTTGTTTGGCACTTTAATTTACCTTCTGTGCCAGACAAACATGGTATGGTACAAACCATGCTGCCCTAAGCTGGAGGGCTGGTTTTAGCGGGAATGTGATCAAGTGGTACATTCTCCAGGACTGGTAATATTCAACTTCATTAACAGGAAAATTTGTATTCAAGGTCGGGTCATATAAACCCATACAACCCGAGTGATGTCTTCCTACTCGGGGTACATCAAAATAACTCACTTTAAAACTTCAGCTGACCAAATCTCAATATTTGTGAAATAACTTGCATTCACTAGCTAGAAAACACAACAAATACCAATTTGTACTTGCATTCACTCCTCAAAATTTAATGGAATAAAGTCATAGGGCATCATTTTCAACATATACATATAACTCACCAAAAGATGTCATTTGTACCAAAAATAATAGTCTGTTTCCGAACGAAAGCAGATTGAAATGGCTACATGTTGCTTGTGTTGTAGCATGTTCTCACAGTGCAGTAGCAAACTGTGGACAGTGTCATAACCGAAATAACCCTCTGAATTTGTCCATTGTAAATAATGGTTCCAAAGGAACTTTTTTCAATAGTTTAAGACAACAAGGCTTGAGGAATAATAAATCCATTTATCATATTTTCCCGAGTGTATGGAAAGTTACGACCCTCCCTGAAACTCGTACACCTTTCGGCTGACGCCTCAGGAAGTATGAGTTTCAGGGAGGTGCTGAAGGGTGTATGAGTTTCAGGGAGGGTCATAACTTTGCATACACCCAGGGGAGAACATGAATAACTAATAGTACCTGTTACAGGGTCTTCTGGAATACCGTTCCATGGTGCAAAATATCTCGAGAGGAAATCATAGTTATTGGGCTGATCCCCACAGGATGATGGGCCAGCACCCTTAACGGTGACGATCACCCCTCTCACATCCACTGGTACCTGATGACACATCATCTGTTGGGTGTCTGGATTTAGTTCCTCCAGAGTCTCTCTATCCAGACAAAAAATGATCATTGAAGAAATCAAATGGATGTATACAGACGCTCTGTGCTTAAACTATGGTTAATCCCTCCAATAATTCAACCACCCTATTGAAATCGATCACCCTTAATTTTGTGGACAAAATTCAACCAGTCATTCTCATATATTTGATCACCCCCTGAAAACATTAAAATATTAAACAAATGAATTATAGATTATCTGCATGATTTTGGACCGTTTTGTCAACTTCCTGTTCTAATTAATTTGATCACTGCAGGGTATTGCTGACTCAATCTGCCCTGGATAATATTCAAGTCTATACATACCTTGTTACATCATTGCTTAACCTCACTAGAAGTTTCTTTGTTTTAGGGGAATAGTGCACAGATAACACTAGGCCTTCCTCAACAATGTCCTGAAAACTTGAACGGGTGTAAGTTTAATAACAGAGCCATGTTGAAAATTTGGTTGTCAATTAAATGTTTATTGCAATATAAAGTGACCATGAGTAAAGTGGCCTGTGAAGAATCACCAGTTTTCGAAATTTAATTTGAAAGGCGAATAATTAGGGAAATTACCATATATATCCATTTATCACATTATGACACCAGGCATTTAAGAACTGTGCAAAGCACTGAGAATCCATTGACCTTGGCAGTATTAAAATAGGATCCTTGTTAAAGAACAAGCAGTTGATGGCAACAAGCAATTGGTGACAAACCTGACAGTTTAACCTAGTAGTGAATCTGAAAATACAGATCAATCTGACTAATTTTCATAAAGTTTCGATACCATGATCACATGCCTATTTGAGTTTGGTACTCCTGCCTGGAGACATGGCGGCAATGATAGTCATAGATGGAATATTATGTACTTACACACATGATGACAATAATCCAATGCCAATTTTGGCTGAATCCCAAGTATGTGTCCAATGTATAAAAGTCAGTTACGCTAGGCATAATCATTCTTGGGTTATGGTAGTTAAAAACCAATAGGTGACAAAAGGAACAACTTTGACCCAGTGACCCGCAAAAAGTAGGTCACTTTGCACTAGACTTCTGCTCTTTGACCACATGCATTCATTATGCCAGTTTGGTGCTTCCAGGCAGTCATTCTTCAGATAATTAAATGTGGACATGGTGACCTGTCCTCCAAAAATGTGTCGATCTCACTGATTTCCGAGAGGCTTCTGTTTTGTGACCACAATAAGACATACATGTGTGATGTACATTTGGTGTACATTTACCTAGGTATATTCATTCTATATTATATTCAACCAAAAAAAACTTTGGTTATAGTTCATGACCAGATGTGTGTCTAGTGTAAGGCCTTGTCATACTTGAAATATGGTGGTAATAAACAACCAGAGATGGATGAACAAATTTGACCTAGTGAACCAGAAAAAATAAGTCAATTTCACTGGTTTTTGACAGGCTTCTGCTTTAAGATCATATACACATGTGAAGTAAGTTTGGTGCTCCGAAGCATGGTGATAACAATAAATTCATAACACAGGAAAGAAGCAATCAGAGATTGCTCAATTGTATGGCCCCCCCCCCCCCCAACCCCCCCACTCTCCACTTTAATCCGACACTGCCCCGCCATTGTTCTGTTCTGTATTGGTCGGTGGAAGCCTAATTTTGATAATTATAAAAATTCTGTTAATCACTTTTTTTGCCATGCCTCGCATAATACATATTCCAAGTATCGACCAACAAGTGATAATACAATGTTTTGATGCAAGATGGTCACCAAATCTGAAAATGTGACCTGGTTTTGAGACCTACATTTCTTGGGAGTGTATTGTGGTGAAATTATGAAGCGATCAGAGAACTTTGAATTTTGCACCCAATTCACTCTTTTTGGGGGAATTTCATACTTCAGGACATGTGGTCTGCTTTGGAATGTAGAATAACATATATAGCCATTTTTCCAAACCAAATCGGTTATGGACTGAGATCCAGCCTGAACAAATAAATATATCCCATTCACTTAGGTTTGATAAAGAAAGGGCCATAACTCTTAAAAATATAACCGAAAGCAGAGAAACTTCACGCTGCACAATGGGGCATTGACCACATATCATGCAAATTTCATGCTTGTCCATACAATATTAACTGATATCCAGCCCGGACAAGACTCAAATTCACGGAAATTTCAGGAACAAAGGGCCATAACTCTTGAAAATATAAGCGAAACGGGGAGAAACTTTATGCTGCACAACTGTGGGGCACTGACCACATATCGTGCAAATTTCATACTTGTCCATACAATATTAACCAAGATCCAGCCCGGACAAGTCCCATTCACAGAGATTTCAGAAAAAGAGCCATAATTTTTGAAAATTATACCAGAACTCGATAAAAACTCTACGCTGCACAACTACAAGGCAATGGCCACATTCCATGTAAGTTTCAACCCTGTCATCAAAATTCGGACGGACAGACGGAAGAACAGATGGACAGAGCGATCGCTATATGCCCCCCCCCCCTCTAATTAGAGAGGGGGCATAATAAGTTGGCACAGTTTGACCTGGTGACTGGGGAAAATATGGGTCAATCATGCTGATTTTCAGTAGGCTTCTGCCCTGTGACCATATGCATGTGTGATGTAAGTTCAATATTTTTAGGCATAGTCATTCTTGAGATGTGGTGGTAACGAGATATCAGAGACAGACGGACGGAGGTACAGGATGACAATACCCTTAGGGCAAAATTGCCCGAGGGGTGAAAACACAGTCAGATATTGCAAGCTACAATGTTATGTACATGTATTTAGCACAATATTCATATTTTCAGACTTTTAGTTGGGGCAATCATACGTAATGAGGCATGTGGCAAGGCACTGGGAAATTGGCCATGGTGCAAGACTGCCAAAATCTATGGAGTATTAAATGGTCTAAATACAGCCTGACAACTTGATATTTAGCAGCATTACTGGTTTCAGCAAGTTTCAGCTTTTTGGACTTTTGCCAATTGACAATCTTGCCTGTTTTAGCGGAAAGATTGGCATCAATTTGGTTGATGGGTGAACAAATTTGATCATTCACAGAATGGTAAGCAAGTACATGTATATGAATATAGTTCACACCATGATATCAGAAGAAAAGGGCACCAAATTCATGAGCACTTCCCAGAAAAAAATAAAAATCATGACTTTTATGATGAATAATTCATGACTACAACTTTTATTCATGAGGGAACCGTACCCTATGGACAGTGGGGTCGGAGGGAATATAATCCACACCAAGATGAAGAAAAGGGCACCAAATTCATGACATTATGGGCACTTCTCAGAAAGAAAAAAAATTCATGACTTTACATGATGAATTTTCAACTTCAAAACTTTTTTTCACAAGGCAACCTTACCCTATGGACACTGAGGGGGGGGGAGGGATGAAGTGTTTTTTTTTATAATTATCTAATCACTGAAGTATGAACGGTGATATAAATTGTTTACTGTTTATCACAGATATTGTAAGAAGCGTATTTTAAATACAATACCTTCAGTAAACTCTTGTAATTATCCTTCTCCTGCAATACAAAATCATGAAGACAATAACATCAGTTTACCAGATATGTTTATAGATGTTATGGTGTAAATATTTAGGTGACAGGTACAATAAACTTTTCAATAAAGAAATCAAGATTTAGTATTTCTGATGGATGCATGCACATAGACTCCTGGTGTAAAAGTGTTGGTCATACGTACGCGTTATGTCCTTCCTACATGTGTACTATGGCTACAGTATGGAGAATATTGTACATGTGTACTATGGCTACAGTATGGAGAATATTGTACATGTGTACTATGGCTACAGTATGGAGAATATTGTACATGTGTACTATGGTTACAGTATGGAGAATATTGTACATGTGTACTATGGCTACAGTATGGAGAATATTGTACATGTGTACTATGGTTACAGTATGGAGAATATTGTACATGTGTACTATGGTTACAGTATGGAGAATATTGTACATGTGTACTATGGTTACAGTATGGAGAATATTGTACATGTGTACTATGGTTACAGTATGGAGAATATTGTACATGTGTACTATGGTTACAGTATGGAGAATATTGTACATGTGTACTATGGTTACAGTATGGAGAATATTGTACATGTGTACTATGGTTACAGTATGGAGAATATTGTACATGTGTACTATGGTTACAGTATGGAGAATATTGTACATGTGTACTATGGTTACAGTATGGAGAATATTGTACATGTGTACTATGGTTACAGTATGGAGAATATTGTACATGTGTACTATGGTTACAGTATGGAGAATATTGTACATGTGTACTATGGTTACAGTATGGAGAATATTGTACATGTGTACTATGGTTACAGTATGGAGAATATTGTACATGTGTACTATGGTTACAGTATGGAGAATATTGTACATGTGTACTATGGTTACAGTATGGAGAATATTGTACATGTGTACTATGGTTACAGTATGGAGAATATTGTACATGTGTACTATGGTTACAGTATGGAGAATATTGTACATGTGTACTATGGTTACAGTATGGAGAATATTGTACATGTGTACTATGGTTACAGTATGGAGAATATTGTACATGTGTACTATGGTTACAGTATGGAGAATATTTTTAATCAATGATGACTGAATATTTCTGAGTTGTCATCAATGAATTTTGCAAGCATAATGGTATTTTCTCGAAAGAGTAAGATAATATTTACACCAGTTGTCAATAGTTAAAAAAATGCCCCATGTTGTAGCTATATGCAGGAGAGGAAGATTACAAATCACAAATTGACACCAGGAGTCACTCACCAATGCACCATCAGGGCAGATCTTTTATCTAAGAATTCAAATGAGAAAGGAGAATTATCAACAGCTTTACCATGTATCAGAAAGTACCGACCTGTTTGATGCAGGGATTGAGAGGGAAGTCCATTACAATTTCATCCCCATCTTGTCGCGTACTGAGGATCCCACTTAGCGTCTCGAACTCTATCTTCTCACAACGGTTACCTGCAGAATTATCGCTAGTCAAGAACATTCCCTCTTTTCTGATCAGGATAGAGCAAGTATCTAATAATTCAATGACTTACATGCCACCCCGAGGTCCCAATATCCTACAACACAGCCGGTTCAATGCTCAAGTGATCTCAAGTCTGGGTCATTCATCTTCATACATGAGCCGACTTCTCCATTCACACTTCAAATTAGCCTGGATATATCAGCTCATGCCAGCTCTGTTCAAAACGGTTTATAAATAGACAGGAAACCACATTGGCATCGAAATTCATTTGTATTTTGAAATGGGCTTTTTGAGTGGAGTGATTGAGTTAGGGTTTAACGTCACGTTCAGCACTATTTCGACCATATAGCGACGATATAACTCACTACAATATGATTAGCTGGACATGTGCGACTATGAGTGGATTATTGATTGGCTGTCATATGTATCTGACTACCTCTACCTTCATAAGCAGAAATGACATAACTACTGAGGGAATACGTCACAGGCATTAGGTGTTTTCTGTTTGGCTGCTCTCTCACTCGTAGATGAACTGTGCACCTCGGATTTTAATGCTTTCGGTGGTCTAATCTATCAAGGCTAATTCAAAGTGTGAAAGAAGAAGTCGTCTTGTGTATGAAGATGAGGTCAGTCTGGGTAGTACTTGTCACAGGTCTCCTATGCTGGATATATAGGAGTGAAGTTCTGAAATCCAGAGCTTATTCAAATATACTTCGAAGTTTACAGGACTTACTCAAATTTGCTTTGTTGTAGTTCTGAAGATACGTCAAAATACGTTAAACATAGTAGAAATGTAAAAATTCCAAAAGTGGCCCAGACTAATTCACTTTAGTACTGTATGAATTTGTGGGATCTGGAGCATGAAAGCAGTTGTATGGTAGATAAGGACTCATGGATTTAGGATGAAGGTCAGGATGCTTATTTGGTACATGTGTAAATTCCCTATTACAATTCAATCCCCTCCAAGAAATTCAATCAGTTCTTCTGATAAAGGAGAAATGGCACTTACGTAGGAAAAACACTCTTAGATGTTCTGGACAAAAAATCTTGAACAAAAATCTGTATTTCATACAGATTAAAAAGTGGTATACTACTACTGTAAACTCTGACAGTTTATACAAGACACTGAAGACACAAAGTAAAATCAATTGATATGAAATAAACATAAATGCTTCATGGCATATGGGAGCTGTTTGACAAGTGGGCCCCTTGCACCTTTTGGATGGTCTAAATATCTATAGTCATAAATGATGTCGTTACTCCTGTACACGTACCTATAACAAAGAAGAGTACTGCAGCTGATGCCAGAGTAGCATGACCACACAATGGGACCTCATTGGTCGGGGTGAACCAGCGAAGGTGGAATTTGCCATCTGTAAACAAAAAAGAGACGAAGCTCACAAATACAGTTCATAGTATAAAAATAAAGGAACAAATAGAACAGTAACATCATAATATTATCAAACATTGTGTACAAAAATTAAGTATATCCCAAGTATAAGTCAAATTACCATGGAGTTGAGTTCTCCTTTTGAGTTTTCCAAGCCTGAAGATCAGACCTTATCATAATAGAATATGAAAATGTGTAATACTGTAACCATGGTCTAAGAATAAATCTAAGAATGAAAAGCCATCCAAACCTGTTTGAAAACTTTCTTCGCCACCCCCTGCACTTATACACTGGACAAATGCTGTCTCCGACAAGTTCAGCTCTGCAGCAATCTTCTGCATTTCATCACTTTCTAGACACTGTTCAAATAAAGATATCAAAGAAGATGCAACCTACTGTCTCGCGTGTTTGTCAAAGACAAAGACAATCTATAACATACTATCTGTCTTCACATGACCAGGGGTAAAAGGACACTCTTCTAGATTTTTTGTATTGCGCAAGTGATCATTGTATTGGGAGAGTGATTCACTTGTCAATATTACTCTATAAATTAATACACTTTCATTATCCAGGAGAGCGATCAATAAGTGACTCTTCT
This sequence comes from Hanleya hanleyi, assembly GCA_036873755.1. Lineage (NCBI taxonomy): Eukaryota > Metazoa > Mollusca > Polyplacophora > Lepidopleurida > Hanleyidae > Hanleya > Hanleya hanleyi. Next base: position 26,210 of record JAVTVY010038821.1, read on the forward strand.
GAGGAAAAGTTAGGTGAGTGATGGAGACTCCGAGAAGAAGAGTGACGACTGTCCTTAAAAACACTTCGGGAAATTGCGGAATTCAGCAACGTCGTCGTATTCGGGAACATTCGGAAAAAAAGTTTACGAATTCGACAACTTTGAGGCACAAATCTACCCATATTTCACATAAAATGCAATTGGGCATTTGTCTTATCGATCGGATATAATTTTATTGTACCAACAGGAGGCAGCACCATTTCTATGGCATTTCATCACGGCTTATTTAAATTCTACCTGGCGTTTTTTCTACAGGTGGGAAAATGTGTGTTTTGTCCTATCAAAAAAGCATAATCCAAATAGGCATGTTTCTGAATTCGGGAATGTTGCCGAATTCAGCAACTGTTCCAGTATTCGACAACGTTTCCGAATTTCGCAATTTCCCGAAATGAAACGAGAGACTACAGCAGTTGATCTGATATGCTATGACAGCTGGCCGTACAAGTATACGTACAAGTCGGAAAGCGCTCCCTACGGTTAGCTTCAGAGTGTGACAGACGTGAGGCTCACCTCACCTGAGAGAGGATTGAATCCAAATTCAGACCAGATACGATAACCGGCCTATTCGTCATGTAAGGAAAACACAATAGGTGTCCCCGCTTTGAAGAGACGAACTTCCCATATACGGTAACTGATATAAGCCCTCTAACAATTCCCTCTATCAAAATTCAATCACCCCCAATTTTGGGGATCAAATTCAATCGGATGTTCTTATAAACTTCATCACATTTTAAAAATCAATGAAATAATGAACAAGGGAATGGATTATATGCATGATTTTGAACCATTTTTCAACTTCATGTTGTTCTATTATATTTGATCAACCCCATGACAAGAATCTGTCTCTCTCTCTCTTTGTGGTGTGATGGAGATTCAGCGACCAAACATGAAAAGAACTTTGTTAGATTTGCCGCTTTCACTGCCATAATCTGATCACTCAGTCTTCTCAGGAGAATCCCATGAGGAAGTTACTGTATCGTTCTTGCAGGCAGAAAGTCATTTGAAACCACCAAGCGAGAGCGAGGTATTCACCACACATCGGTTCTGCTCACCACGGGTTAAATTTAAATGCTACACTATTTATATCACCGATGCATGGAGAACACGCCAATCTGTTAGGGGACAATCCTGGTCACCGGATTCTTTTTTTTTCAACCGGACTTTGAACCAGTCATTAAATATTTTAGATCATCAAAATCTGAGAATTTTGCTGGAACAGGGGGTACAATGTAACCTCGTGGTCATGTCAAATGCCAATTTGCCAAAACTCCAACCGATAACCTATCAATTTATCTGTCATCGAGCTGAAGAGTTAGAGGAAGCTTGGACTACTGCATGGGTATGGACTCCAAATGGAATGTATCCATTATTTGTTTCTGCTGGTCGGACTGCAAGGAACTGTTTCAGCATCTCCCCATATAGGATCTAATCCTCTGTACATACACTTAGTGCCATGTGATTAGTGAGTGAGTGAATATGATTTAACGCCGCTTTCAGCTATATTTCAGTCATATCACGATGTTGGGTCCTATTCCTTTTCAACCCTGGGAACCACACGGGTGGTGTCCTATTCCTTTTCACACCCGAAACCCCACAGGTGCCTCAGTCGCCTCTTACGACAAGCTCTCTGAGTCCGAGGAGCTGAGGCTTATTCTTACCATGACCTGCGGTGTGCACAACGACATCCCAGGTCAATCCCCAGAAGCCCCTTGGGGCGCCATGTGATTAGTCACCTGATCAGAAACGTCATAGTACAGATCTTTTAGAACAGCCGTGGGGCTCCCAGGGATTAACCTGGTGTGTCGTTTTGAACACTCCAGGTCATGGTAAGAATAGCTTGTCGTATTAGGTGACTACATGTAACTGGGGCACCCGTGGGGTTCCTGGGTGTGAAAAGGATTAGGACCCCATTCATGGGGTTCCAGGTTTTAAAAGGAATAGGACCCTACCTGTGTGGTTTCCGGCTGTGAAAAGGAATAGCAACCAAACGTCATGATATGACTGAAATAGCGTTGAAAGTGACATTAAATCATATTCCCTCACTCTTTTAGACCAAATTACATCAGCATGTCAAAAAAGGTAGTAAATCAAATAAAGCCAAACTTTTATTGTCTTTTCTTCGATGCCAGTAATTATTTTGAGTAAAATAGTCATGAGTACATCGACGGATAATGTCAGGTCAGACAAAATTATCAGAATTTTTTGCTCCCATTTTATCAGCTAGAGATGGCGAAAAAGAGGTTTGGAAGCCTCTCAGGCATCGAAGTATTTTAACCTATCTACATTCTGCGCTGTGATAGGAGTGCCAGGCCCCTCCCACAAAATCACAGCTAGCGTTTCTGAGTTACATTTAGTGTTCACTAAGTTCACTCAGGCCTGCGTCATTTTCCAGGTTTCCTAATTCCAGTTTTAGAAGACCAAACTTAAAATGTCTCTAGAGAATCATTATTTCATAAATATTTTTTTTCTGGCGATATTTATGAGAGATTTCAGAGTGTATAAATCTGTAAAATAGGACTTTTGGCAGGTAATATATTCGATCACGATCTTCTCTGTCAACGGTAAAAAATTTAGCTTCAATAATTGTAGCATCTAGCATGTATGTTTTAGCATGAGGAGGTCATGCTAAACAACCTATTATTACTGACAACGACCGTACTGTGGTTTGATGATGTTGTACCGGAGTGTACAAAACATAGTTAAGGGCCGAATATTTTAGTCCGAAGTTTATATCTTGATCGACAAGGCAGCAGCAGTTATATATGTTGTTGTTGCTCTAAGAAGACACGCTGTGCTAATGCCGCCTTCAATTGTTGGACAATACACGGTACCCTCCCATGGTTTGGGGAAATGGGTTATCGCGTAACACGGAGTTATTTACCAATGTTGTTGTAGACTGTAATAATAAATATAATTCGTTTAAATAGGGTTGTCAGTATTTGTTGGTCTCTGAAGAAGTGTCTACTGTGTTGAGTTTCCAAAATTTTGAAATTGAGTTTACGAACAATTTTGGGCTAGAATAATCCCTGCACGGGTGCAAGGCCTATAAAAATCACAATGTGCTGTATCCCCAACACTATAATACTGCATAGAGCTAGTAAGTTTTGTTTTTTTTCTTTTTTTTCTAAAAGAATCAGACAAAATTTAAAAATTCTGAACAGATTTGCTGGGATACATATCCTGTGAAGCGGGTCATGTATATCCCAGTTTCCAACACATGTGGAATAAGTGAGTCATACACCCCTAAAATAACTTGGCACCTACATCATCCGAGGATAGAAGACATACTGCTGCAGGGTTACCACTGAATGGTATCTTTGTGAAGGCATCAACTGAATATAGTGATAATTCTCTCGTTTTGTAACTCATGTCTCCAAAAGGGTCTAAAAGCTGACCGTGCTCACGGGAGCTCTGGCTCTGCACAGCACGGTCTCTTCTGGGGACGGTCTGTGATACCAGGGGGAGTAACTCTTTAATTACTCTGGCATTAATCAATAGTTTATTGCACGACTTTGAGACATACAAAGCATGGCAAGAGACAAATTAGTTGAAAATATTTACATTATATACAGTGCATACATTGCGATAGCTGGAGGAGTTATTTTGGTGTTATGCGCAGCTGGTACACGTCATTGATGGAGAGTGCGACTTTGGGGTTGTTCGGGTTGAGGAGGATTGTCAATTTTTCGTCGTCAGAGATTCCTCTGTCCAAAAGATTGGGTAACAGGGAAATCAATGACAGGCGAGAGGTGTCATATTTTGGGCAATATAGTAGGAAGTGTTTTTCGTCTTCTATTTGGTTTGTGTGGCATTCGGTACATAGTCTTTGGTGTCGTGGTATTTTCTTGTATCTCCCAGAAGGAGGACGCGACGAGTGACAACGGCGCTTGCATATCGAGTTCTAAGTTCTGAAGAGCCGAAACTACTAAATTCATTCTTTCAATGTTTTTGCGAGATGTATACCCGATGTGCTTCACCCAGACATTAAGTTAACAATAAAATTCCTTCTATCTGAAACTATTATCGGTACATGATGTAGTTTCAGTCATCTTCAGGGATAAATTATAATATAATTATATTCCTACATTCACAATGTAGGAATATAATTATATTACATAATGTAAGACTACCGATAAACTGAATGTTTTCACGCTGATAACATGGGGAAAAAACTTGTTGTGAATGGCACTTGAAACGAATACATTATTTTTGAAATTATTTATATAATATATAGGCCCATATATTCTAGTTCCTTGCTTTAAAAATTACGACATTCTTACCAAGTTTAATGACTTAAATTAATAAACTGTGTTCTCTTGAAAGCAAAAAAAACAAACTATCATGATATAGAAATTAGCCAAATAAATCAATTAACTAATACAGAAAACTAAATGGTCAGAAAATATGCATCAACTGGTTTTAAACAAATGTTTGTATGTGTTTATTATATAGAATATTTTGTTTCCCCTAGAATATGCAGGCACTTGTATTAATCATGCTGTCAGTCTTATTCTCAGATAGATACCACAATCAGATCGACCACAATGTCAGCTTGTTGTTTGTAGGTAATTGTTTTGCTTAAATTGTGAACAACACAACTTCCATAAATATTGGTATTAATCTTTGACCTCAGGTGAACAGTCATGGTTGTATTGTTTAGTCTCAATGGTAAGTACTTTTGATGTAAGATTATAACAATAAATAACTGTAAAAGTCATTCATATAGCCTACTGCAGAAAGATGTAAATCCCGGGAGAGATAGTACAAAAGTGTTTGTTGAAAAAGTTATATCCAATTATTGTTTTTATTAATGAATAAATATATCATCCAACTGTATCCATTGTTGATGTATTTATATGAAAAACCGGCATAGCATAAGAATATGTTTTTGAGAAATTGGTTAAAAGATCGGAAGAAAGTGAGTAAATAATTTTGCTTATTACATAATTTCTGACAAGATATGTTTCACTTTTTATAAAGTCTAAAAGAAATATTTCCTAAATATTTCAGAATATATGTTTTTTTGGCAAAATGCTCGACTCAATTGATCAATTATTATATTATCATTCTGAATATTGATAAAACTTATTATCACTCTGAATATTTATAAAACTCATGGCAAAGAAGGCAAAATCCAAAGAAAGAATTCAATCAAACAACAGGCATTCACAGCATGTGTATCTAAATTATGCTGTCAGTGCATGCCGAGTCAAAGTGGATTTTTGATTGTTCTCAAACAAGTTGTCTCCATTCGTGTACGCTCGTTTTGAAAATCAAATTAAGATTGTTGCTTTATGTTTTACCGATATTCGGAGAAATATCCAAGTTATGGCACACTTATATGATAAATCATTGCTTAGTTGGACTAAGGAATTTATATACTTCAGTATATCGATTACACACACGCCGGGAAGACAATAATACTAGACCGTCCTCCGGAGGGACGGTCCTGGAGAGCGACTCGGTTCCCGTGAGTACGGTCAGCTTTTAGATCTATACGTCTCTCTCGATCGCTGCGCTTCAACTTTTCCCGCCAAGTGCATCAACACATCAGGGGACGTAACTGGTTTGGGTTGTCTCCCCCTGACTGTGACAGCAGAGAACACTTAAACTTACTTACTCGCAAAATAGATTTTTTGAGACCTTGTAAGAGTAAGAATCCGTGTAAACTTTTCGTCAATTATTGGCACACAAGATCATTGTTTGGTGGGGAATGTCCAGTTTGTAGTGGTCTTCAAATATTCAGTTTTTAGGGGAAACTATTGCATATTAAGTACCGGTACGGTACGTGCATTAGGTACGGTGCAACAGGTACCGTACGGTAGGTTTTTCAGCTGAACTACGCCAATGCCGCACCTTGGAAATTATTCAACATCTGATAAAAACAGCTCATCTTTTCTTGCCCTACAACGCATTTGTAGGTTTTTTTTGTTTTGTTTTTTATTATGTTAGAAGTAAGATCTCGATCACCAATACCTACAAAGTTCACAACTATATATTTGAACATATTTTTATTCAAATATTATCCAGGTTTGTATCAGTATTGCAGATGCTCAACCTGTGTAATTTAGTTTGCTGTGATTTGTTATTTTCAAGTTCTTTAATCTGTAACACCAATTTGTCACAACAATGCCTCAGTTGTAGATCCTCAAGCATCATAAAACTAGAGGTTCCGCTTTGACCCTTGAGTTGCCGCTCCGGCATGAAGCCTAGGCTGGTTGTTTTTTTAAGCAAAAACATACGTCTCCCCCAACCTCCCACCTTGCCTTGAGTGGGCACATAATTTAAGGGAAAGTGCTATAAAATGAATGTAGCAATAAGTATTCTAAACAAAGCTGCGCATCTAAAAATATTAATTACAAAGAGGCGATTTCATTGTTGCAGTAACCCAGTGAGAAGTCGGGATTTATATAACAATGAGTGGATTGCAGCGTCCAACCAATGTGAAAGACATGTAATTGTGAAGCATCAACTATTTCGAAACTGATCACTTTATAGGAAAGATGCAAAACATACAAGAGCCACACCTATAGTATACATGCTATACCGTATAGAAGTTTCATGCATCTGCCTTCAGTAGTTTCCAAGATATGGAGTGAACAAAAATTGGACAGACAGATAAGCATTTTGCATGGACCCACGGAAGCACTAGCTCTCACCAAAACCTAATTAGATCATAAGGCCATTTCAATGAAGCTTCCATCCAAGTTTGGTGAAATTTCATCCAGTATTTCTCCAGATATCTTGTAGACAAGAGTAGTCCTGTACATACATGTAACAAAGCTGGACATCAGAAACAGATCGATGCATGCAAACAAACCAAAACCTAATCAGATGAGGAGGCCATCACGATAAAGCTGCCATCCAAGTTCGGGGAAATTCCATCCAGTAGTTCTTCAGATATTTTACAGACAAGGCTTGTCTATACATGTACAAGTAGACAGATGGATGAACACCAAACACGCGCGCACACCAAAACATAATAAGATGCGGAGGCCATTCCAATAAAGATTCCATCCAAGTCTGGTGAAGTTCACCAGAGGCCATCACGATGAAGCTTCCATCCAAGTTCGGGGAAATTCCGTCCAGTAGTTCTCCAGATATCTTACAGACAAGGCCCGTCTATACATGTAAGTAGATGGACAGGCAGACAGACAACATACCCAGACGAACGCATGCATGCATACCGAAACCTAATCAGATGAACCCATTGCAATGAAGCTTCCACCCAAGTTTGGCGAAATTCCGTGGGGTAGTTCTCCAGATATCTTGCAGACAAGGCTTGTATATACATGCACAAGTAGATGGACGGACGGATGGACACGAACGAACGCTCGCACACACACACCAAAACCTAATCAGACGAGGGGCTATCCCAATGAAGCTTCCATCCAAGTTGTGAAATTCCGTCGAGTAGTTCTCCAGATATCTTGCAGACAAGGTCTGTATATACATGAACAATTAGATGGACGGACGGACGATGGACATGGATAAATGCGGTCGATACTTGGTGTAAGAACGCATTGTTGAGGCTTTGTGCAGCTGAAAAGGGTCACGTCTAGACACATTGTTGAGCTCAGACAGGCTATTGTAGGCTTTGTCTTGTGCGTTCTTACACCAACTATAAACCATAAATGCACACACACACCCAAACCTAATCAAATGAGGGGGCTATCCCAATGAACCTTCCATCCAAGTTTGATGAAATTCTGACCAGTAGTTCTTCAGATGTCTTGCAGAAAGAGCCTGTATATACATATACAAATACAAGTACATGGACAGACGGATGGACACCGAACATAGACGAACGCACACACAAACCAAAACCTAATCAGATGAGAGGGCTATCCCAATAAAGCTTCCATCCAAGTTTGGTGAACTTCCGTCAAGTAGTTCTCCAGATATCTTGCAGACAAGGCCTGTATACATGTACAAGTAGACGGACGGACACCGGACACGGATGAATGCATGCATACCTGATCAAATGAGGGGGCTATCCCAATGAAGCTTCCATCCAAGTTTGGTGAAATTCCGTCCAGTAGTTCTCAAGATATCTTGCAGACAAGGCCTGTATATACGTACAAGTAGATGGACCGACGGACACCGGACACGGATGAATGCACGCACACAGACCAAAACCTAATCAAACTAGAGGTTCCGCTTTGACCCTTGAGTCGCCGCTCCGGCATGAAGCCTATGCTAGTTGTTTTTTTAAGCAAAAACATACGTCTCCCCCAACCTCCCACCTTGCCTTGAGTGGGCACATAATTTAAGGGAAAGTGCTATAAAATGAATGTAGCAATAAGTATCCTAAACAAAGCTGCGCATCTAAAAATATTAATTACAAAGAGGCGATTTTCATTATTGCAGTAACCCAGTGGGGATTCGGGATTTATATAGCAATGAGTGGATTGCCGACATCTACAGCGTCCAACCAATGTGAAATACATGTAATTGTGAAGCATCAACTATTTCGAAACTGATCACATTATAGGAAAGATGCAAAACATACAAGAGCCACACCTATAGTATACATGCTGTACCGTATAGAAGTTTCATGCATCTGCCTTCATTAGTTTTCAAGATATGGAGTGAACAAAAATTGGACAGACAGATAAGCACATTTTGCATGGACCCACGCAAGCACTAGCTCACACCAAAACCTAATTAGATCATAAGGCCATTTCAATGAAGCTTCCATCCAAGTTTGGCGAAATTCCGTGGGGCAGTTCTCCAGATATCTTGCAGACAAGGCTTGTATATACATGTACAAGTAGATGGACGGATGGATGGACATGAACGAACGCTCACACACACACACCAAAACCTAATCAGACGAGGGGCTATAGATCCCAATGAAGCTTCCATCCAAGTTTGGTGAAATTCCGTCGAGTAGTTCTCCAGATATCTTGCAGAAAAAGTCTGTATAAACATGAACAATTAGATGGACGGACGGACGATGGACATGGATAAATGCACACACACCCAAACCTAATCAAATGAGGGGGCTATCCCAATGAACCTTCCATCTAAGTTTGGTGAAATTCTGTCTAGTAGTTCTTCAGATATATTGCAGAAAGGGCCTGTATATACGTATACATGTACAAGTACATGGACAGACGGATGGACACCGAACATGGACAAATGCACACACAAACCAAAACCTAATCAGATGAGAGGGCTATCCCAATAAAGCTTCCATCCAAGTTTGGTAACTTCCGTCAAGTAGTTCTCCAGATATCTTGCAGACAAGGCCTGTATATACATGTACCAGTAGATGAACGGAAGGACGGACACTGGACACGGATGAATGCATGCACACATACAACAAAACCTTATCAAATGAGGGGGCTATCCCAATGAAGCTTCCTTCCAAGTTTGGTGAAATTCCATTCAGTAGTTCTCAAGATATCTTGCAGACAAGGCCTGTATATACATGTACAAGTAGATGGACGGACGGACGGACAGACATCGGACACGGATGAACGCATGCACACACACCTAAACCTAATCAAATGAGGGGGCTGTCCCAATGAAGCTTCCATCCAAGTTTGATGAAATTCCGTCCAGTAGTTCACAAGATATCTTGCAGACAAGGCCTGTATATACATGTACAAGTAGATGGACGGACGGACGGACACTGGGCATGGATGAATGCACACACACACACCAAAACCTAATCAAATGAGGGGGCTATCCCACTGAAGCTTCCATCCAAGTTTGGTGAAATTCCGTCCAGTAGTTCTCAAGATATCTTGCAGACAAGGCCTGTATATACATGTACAAGTAGATGGATGGACGGACACCGGACACGGATGAATGCACACACACACAACAAAACCTAATCAAATGAGGGGGCTATCCCACTGAAGCTTCCATCCAAGTTTGGTGAAATTCCGTCCAGTAGTTCTCAAGATATCTTGCAGACAAGGCCTGTATATACATGTACAAGTAGATGGACGGACGGACGGACACCGGACACGGATGAATGCACACACACACACCAAAACCTAATCAAACTAGAGGTTCCGCTTTGACCCTTGAGTTGCCGCTCCGGCATGAAGCCTATGCTGGTTGTTTTTTTTGGCAAAAACATACGTCTCCCCCAACCTCCCACCTTGCCTTGAATGGGCACATAATTTAAGGGAAAGTGCTATAAAATGAATGTAGCAATAAGTATCTTAAACAAAGCTGGTCAATTCCACGTCACTCACGTTACACTTTTAGTCTTTTTCAGATATATAATTGCTTGTCAATCTTCAAGTCATCAACTATAAGTGGACATACTGTGCATGCAGGCAGCCCTGGCCACAGTGTACACCAACAAATAAATATTGTTCAAATTTGTATGAAGGCCTGTATCCAAGTGAAGTTTTAGCACTCGTCACTCACGTTACATGAAAAAGGACATGAAAATTTTAATACCAATTTTATTCTTGAATTTAGCTCTGGCTTTAATTTTCAATAAACAAACAACCATTTCCATAAATGGGCAGCCATCAAATCTAAGCAGCAATAACATTATTAAGTCAACATTATAAGTGTATTAGCTGTCATCAACACCAAATGACAAGAAACCTGCGCCACTCACGTTACGTCACTCACGTTACCTTACAATTCAATGGACCTCAATAAGAAGACTTATTGTTTTTTGTTTAAAAATAACATTTCAAACAACAAAACAATGTGATTGTTTTCAGTTTACAATATGGCTGGGGGATTTGAAGCCCCATTGATCACAGGAAATTCATGTCCAATGATTATTTCCAGTCAATTATGTCATGTAGTGATACATTCTGTCTTATACCATTACCAAAACCTCTGGTAAATCGTGTATATGTTTGGATTATGATATACAATTATCAAGCTATAGGAGAAATGATACTCATGTAATGATCAAAGATTCTTTGATTCCGCATCATTCAGTCAAAGTTTGCTTCATGTATTCAGTACTTCCTCAAAATGTTGGCAACATTTGAACAGTATAATTGGTTTGTCAAACTGAACTAGATCCTTTTCGAGTTGTTGCACAAATTTGAACACACAAGTGGGAATGCATTTAACATCTGTTGCTTAAAGAAATCTCTTTGAATTCAAGATTATTACAATCAAGTAATGTAGCTCTGTCTATTCAATGCCTTTCTGAAAATGTGAAATATCCACAGGGACTGGGTTGCTCAACTTCCTAATAATTTGTTCCCTTGTGTAGTAAACAGTGTGTCTCAGATTTGACCACCTACTGCTTACTATAACTGATATACCTAGGTGTTCACCTAAGGAAACCGTAACCCTAACATGGTTTTGCGTTTAGCAGTTCGGAACTAACCCTATGTCCGATTCCCCAGGTTTGACAGTATTTGCTGCCTTAACATTTCTTGGAAAAGTTCTGGATACTTCCTGTATTCAACTAAGGGAACTTTATTACAGCTTTGCGTGTAGCGCTTCGGAAGTAACACCAAGTTCGATTCCCCGTATTTGCAGCCCTTATATTATTTCGAAGGAAATGCTGAAAGTATGCCTACACTGCCTACTACTAAATTTGACTTTTGATGATACTCTCTTTTAGCGATAGTGATGTTTAACTTCAGTCTTGTGACCACCGTATTTCGGAAATACAACTCCTGCCTATTTCACATGGCTGTCTCAGCCCAAACAGCGATTCCAGTATCAGACGTAGTTTTTCTCTTGGTATCTATTGATGTACTAACTTCAGGTGCCTCTCTTAATAATTTCATTCCTTATTTTGTGTGATATTTCTAGTTCATTAGGTCATCAAAGAACTATTTGACTGGATATGTACATTCTTATGTTTCTGTATTAAAAGATATTATTTGAAACCACTCTTGGACATGTCATTTCAGCATCCAAAAATCTCTTCCGGACATTGATTCTATTAACCTCAAGTATTCACTCATAGGCAGTCTTAAATCAAGTTCCGTCAAGTTGTTTGTAGCTACCAAGAAGTTAGTGCTTCGATCTGCAAAGCCTCAAAGAGAGAACGAAATGTTCTACACCCCGATTATTGCACCAATTGCAATTGATGACATCAGTGACTTCAGCCATCTCCTGTCACTCACGTTACATATTGTCACTCACGTTACATCGTCACTCACATTACCAACTTCAGTGAGCTGACTAGCACTAAGTGTCAAGTGTATGATCATAATTCTTTGTATATATGTTCTAAATACCTGACAGATTCTGTCATGAAAGCAGCTAAATTGAATTAAAAACTGTTGAAGAGATAGTCAAAAGAAATGCGTATTTTGTTACTCACGTTACATCAGAACAACTTGGGTTAACATTTGGCTTCAGTGACATTATTTACTTAAGACTCATGAAAGTCAATGACTTTTGACAAGTCACAATAGTCCATTGGTTAGAAATATGAACAGTTTTCTCAATTACAATTACTACAACACAGGAAAACAATTAGGGCAATTTAGAGTTTAATTTCCGGCCAAATATTGGAAATTCCTTATTAGGTTTAAAAAATGCTTCAAATTAGTCTGTGCTGGAGCTATTCATGTGAAAATTTAAATATATGCCAAGTAAAACACCAACAATAATAATTGATCACCAAATAGCATATTTAAGAAACTTTTATTTTTTGCTATTTGTCCCAAGTAGCATGGAATTGACCAGCTGCGTATCTAAAAAAATTAATTACAAAGAAGCGATTTTCATTGTATATACATGTACAAGTAGATGAACGGTTGGACGGACATCGGACACAGATGAATGCATGCACACATACACTAAAACCTGATCAAATGCGGGGGCTATCCCAATGAAGCTTCCATCCAAGTTTGGTGAAATTCCATCCAATAGTTCTCAAGGTATCTTGCAGACAAAGCCTGTATATACATGTACAAGCAGATGGACGGACGAACGGACACCGGACGAATGCAGGCACACACACCAAAACCTAATCAAATGAGGGGGCTATCCCAATGAAGCTTCCATCCAAGTTTGGTGAAATTCCATCCAGTAGTTCTCAAGATATCTTGCAGACAAGGCAAGGGGACGGACAGACATCCATCCAGACATCCAGACATCCAACCAGACAGACGGACAGACAGACAGACAGACAGCACAAACACTCACAGTCAAATGAGGGGGCTATCCTAATGAAGCTTCCATCCAAGTTTGGTGAAATTCTGTTCAGTAGTTCTCCAGATATCTTGCAGACAAGCCCTGTATATACATGTACAAGTAGACGGACGGACGGACACCGGACATGGGTGAATGCACGCACACACACCAAAACCTAATCAAATGAGGGGGCTATCCCACTATAGCTTCTATCCAAGGGGAGTGAGATTCCGTCCAGTAGTTCTCAAGATATCTTGCAGACAAGGCCTGTACATACATGTACAAGTAGACGGACGGACGGACACCGGACATGGATGAATGCACGCACACACACCAAAACCTAATCAAATGAGGGGGCTATCCCACTATAGCTTCTATCCAAGGGGAGTGAGATTCCGTCCAGTAGTTCTCAAGATATCTTGCAGACAAGGCCTGTACATACATGTACAAGTAGATGGATGGACAGACGGACACCGGACACGGATGAATGCACGCACATACACCAAAACCTAATCAAATGAGGGGGCTATCCCAATGAAGCTTCCATCCAAGTGTGGTGAAATTCTGTCAAGTAGTTCTCCAGATATCTTGCAGACAAGCCCTGTATATACATGTACAAGTAGATGGACGGACGGACAGACACCGGACATGGACGAATGCACGCACACACACCAAAACATAATCAAATGAGGGGGACTATCCCACTGAAGCTTCCATCCAAGTGTGGTGAAATTCCGTTCAGTAGTTCTCAAGATATCTTGCAGACAAGGCCTGTATATACATGTACAAGTAGATGGACAGACGGACGGATACCGGACACGGATGAACGCATGCACACAAACCAAAACCTAGTCAAATGAGGGGGCTATCCCAATGAAGCTTTCATCCAAGTTTGGTGAAATTCCATCTAGTAGTTCTCCAGATATCTTGCAGACAAGCCCTGTATATACATGTATAAGTAGATGGACGGACGGACGGACACCGGACACGGATGAATGAACCCACATACACCAAAACCTAATCAAATGAGGGGGCTATCCCCCTAATCAAATGAGGGGGCTATCCCAATGAAGCTTCCATCCAAGTTTGGTGAAATTCCATCCAGTAGTTCTCCAGATATCTTGCAGACAAGCCCTGTATATACATGTACAAGTAGATGGACGGACGGACGGACACCGGACATGGATGAATGCACGCACACACACCAAAATCTAATCAAATGAGGGGGCTATCCCACTAAAGCTTCCATCCAAGTGGGGTGAAATTCCGTCCAGTAGTTCTCAAGATATCTTGCAGACAAGGCCTGTATATACATGTACAAGTAGATGGACGGACGGACGGACACCGGACACGGATGAATGCACGCACATACACCAAAACCTAATCAAATGAGGGGGCTATCCCAATGAAGCTTCCATCCAAGTTTGGTGAAATTCCATCCAGTAGTTCTCAAGATATCTTGCAGACAAGGCAAGGGGACGGACAGACATCCATCCAGACATCCAGACATCCAACCAGACAGACAGACAGACAGACAGCACAAACACTAGATGTCTCCCCCCAACATAGTTGGGGGAGACATAATGAGGGGGCTATCCCAATGAAGCTTCCATCCAAGTTTGGTGAAATTCCATCCAGTAGTTCTCAAGATATCTTGCAGACAAGCCAAGGGGACGGACAGACATCCATCCAACCAGACAGACATCCATCCAGACAGACAGCACAAACACTAGATGTCTCCCCCCAACATAGTTGGGGGAGACATAATTATCAATTTTGTTTTCTTGACCGATATCAATCAAGCCTTTTTTAACATCTCTTAAATGTTCAATTACACGATAGAAATGGGATATATCAGGTGGACATTAACATTAATCAAACTGTTTTGGTTGCTTGTAAATAACTTTCCTTATTGCTGTTGTAGAAGACATGATTGCCTACACATTGCTCTCAGGTGTCCAGAATACTGATAGTATTTATGGCAGCTTTTCAACCATGCCTTACCTAGTCCACTCAAATTCGAATGGAAATATATGCTTGGGAGGGGTTGAATAGGTTAGCCTTAAGTAATACAATACAAATCAAACTTTGTAACTTCAGTATTGATAAAGCAGTAAAGCTTTATTAAGAAAGAGCTCAGATTGCTCTATACAAGACAGATTCAATAATTCATAGAATTTACATTGTATTTAGCTTACAAAACAAGTCAGTTTCACTGTATCACAAGTCATCACATCTGTTTTACAAGGACCTGTCAGGCAGGCAGATCTGACCATACACACGACTAACAAAGACAAGTCAGACTGGCAGATCTGCCCATATACACACAAATAATGACGTCAGGAAGGCAGATTTGCCCATACACACACAAATAACGACATGTCAGGTAGGCAGATCTGCCCATACACACACAAATAACGACATGTCAGGTAGGCAGATCTGCCCATACACACACAAATAATGACATGTCAGGTAGGCAGATCTGCCCATACACACACAAATAACGATGTCAGGTAGGCAGATCTGCCAGCCCATACACACACAACTAAATTTCTAAGTAGTACAGTTAACTTGTTACAGACAATTTTGCTTCACAGTCTATCCAATGATAGGTTTGGGGTCACAGTGACCTTGACCTCTGACCTTGACCTCAATTTTGGTATGAGACATCTTCTCCCCTAATGCATCTACCGACACCAAAAACTTTGATTTTTAATAATTTACCGATGTTGGGATCACAGTGACCATGACCATGACCTCAGTTTTTGAATGGGAAATCTTTTCCCCTTAATGAATCCATTCAAAAGTGATTTTCTGATTTTTAGGCCACAGTGACCTCGACTTCAACTTTGGTATGCAACACATGGTATCCACTCACAAAAGAAATTCAACTGTGTACAGAAAACTGTCACAGATTTAGAACAGACACAAATGAGTCAATGAGTTCCTGATTATCAGGCCACAGATTGAACTCTTTCGATCCTGGACCTAAATTTTGGTGTGTGACACATCATCTCTTCGCTGAGTTCTACTCACAAAAAAAATGGAACTGTAGATAGAAACCTTTCAAAGGTGTAGACCGGACAAGAAGGGATGGACAGGCAGACGGGAGACACCATCAGATAATATGTCCGCCTTCTGGGCAGGAATATAATATGCTTGAACAGTAATGTTAACATTTACAAGACCGGCATTTGTACTGAACAGTCAGATGTTCAATAAAAGTAAAATATCTTTAAACCGTGACCTAACAATATAAAATAGCGACATACAATGTTCAACTTAAAAAGCAACATGCTGTATCTTTAACAAAGGTTCATACCAAGTTTTGATAGCTTAATAAATTTGCACAAAACAAAAATATGAAAAAAGTCGCAAAAATATACAATGCGGAACCAACTCTGGTACAGAAAGGAAAACTAGTTTGTTTCTTCCCTCATGAAGAAGAATTTTATTTGAGCCTTTGCAAGACATTAGAACTCTTTTGTTATCTCGGGCTGTATTAAAGTCTTGCATTCTTTGTCCTTCCAACACTGGACTCGTTGACAAATCTTCTACAGTGATGACCACAAGCCTGTTTTGGTGATTTGCATCAACTCCTATCGGCTACCTTTTGCTGGACATTTTCAACCTCCTCACAGTGCATGCTTCATCTCACAGGCTCACTTCATGTATGCCCCTACCCTCAATAGCGTCAGTTGACCTTTATGTGGCTGGACGTATATGGAAACATGCACACATTCTGTGCAAAATTTCATGATCACAGTGGGGTTAGAACTCTCATGAGATGAAATAACATTTTTAAGACCCATGTCTCCCCTCAATCATATCCATGAGGAAATGATCTCTGAAACAGTCTCTTTCTCTTTATATGTATGGCACAGAATTGAAAAATGATTGAAACATTCGACAAATATCGCAATAATATTTTCTCTGTCACTTCCCACAGTGTGCTCTTGGTGAGGAATTGTATCATCATCCTGTATTATTCTGCCACAGTGCGGTGGACCGGACATGTCCATGACCGAGTAATTCAGTACTCAATAAGTTTGTTTTATTCATGGCAATATTTATAACAAAATGCTAGATTTTCAGTCGGTCATACAGTATTGTATTGCCTGTAACGGAAGTTCCATTGCTCTCTCACGAGAGAAGAACAGGAAGTTTTGAAAAAACACCAAAAAAAAGAAGAAAAGTATTGTCTGACAGCCAGTACTGCATGGTATTGGCAATTGAGGTGAAAAGCCCCTTGTGAATCAATATTACACAGTGATGCAGAAAGAGGGTTTCCTGTTCAACAACAGATGTGTAGAGAGCAGATAATCTGTAATTTCCATTCCTTGGTACCTTTGTGATAAAGCACCATTTAGTTTCCACATGCTTGTAGCAGGAAATGAGCTTGAAAATCATACAGTGGCTCAATGAGAGAGTACGAAGTTAAAAATCCTTTGCCTGCCCGGCACTAATAAAAATGAAAAATTTGAAATTCTAATATGGACCTTGCTTGACTGCATGTGGTGCACCATTTTCGAAAAAGAAATACGGCAACATAATTAGCAAATCTTAAGCATGAGGATAACATAAATGGGAGTAACTGCACAGTTTAATCAGTTATGGTATTCTAGACTGGGTATAACTGAAGAATAATAAAGATACAGTTACAAGTCAACATCAACCTTGAATTGGGCAAGGCTTTGGTGTAAGACCTCCCAATGAATACGTAATATGCCGGACAAGAGACTGACAATACAACTTGCAGCAGATCCTTTTTCAATTATAATTCTCCGAGTCTTACACCAAATCGTTGCCCTAAATCAAGGTTTGAATTCAGGAAAATTTATTACATGCACATCAAGCCAAGGTGTTGCGCCCTGTAATTCTCTGTTTTGTTCTGTCAAACTTGACATGCACAGTTGAAAACCCACATGCATTTGTGTGCACTCCTAATTTCGAACCCAATAATTTTTTTAACGAATATCACTAGAAAAGAATTTGTTGGAAGAAAAATTGTTTAAGCTCATCAGTGGAAACATTGAATTATACCCCCCACCCCCGGAAGTAATTTCATACGTTAACAAATAACAAATACATGTAACTATATCACAGACCAAATATATTTGTACTCCACATAATCATGTACATTTTGATCAGAACTCTTCACATACATACCCTTGACAAAAAAAAAGGAAAACTTCTTGCCGAGTTTGCAATAGGTACACTTAAACTTGTCCACAGTTTCACTGTTTCGACAAGATACGAATGAACAGGTATTTGATAATAAATCTCTCTAGAGCACCATAAATATGACAATAATTTGCGTATCAATATGACCAGTAACGTCTCGTCAGACCCATGTTGAACCACCCAATCATAAAATCAGCTACTCTTGAACATTAGATCAATCATCACTTTCAGCGTTACACCAGTCTGACAGAAACTTGACCAAGTTCAAATCGGCAATGGATGAAAATTAACTAATGAGATGTTTTTCCACCAAACTCGCATTCTGTTGTACTTCTTAGGAAAATATCAGTTCGATGTAAATCCTCTAAATAATTCAATCACAGGAAGTGAAATTTAACAACATAAAATCAGGGGGTGCTCAAATTTGTTTCAATAGAAAGTGAACAAAATGGTCCAAAGTCATCCATTATTTCTGACATTCAGGGGGATGATCTAATTTATTAGAACGAGTGATGAATTTTGTCCACAAATTTGGCGGTGATAGAATTTCAATACAGTGATTGAAATATTGGAGGACATTCTGTGGAATGCTTTAAACTTAAACATTCTGTTCCGGTAATTTTCAAAAATATCAGTGAAGATCATTATTCCAAATCCTGGAGGTTGATTGTTGTGCCGGTGAACTGTGTACTGGACACATGATCCGAGCCTGCTGTGCTGTGTAATGTGGCCAGCTCTGAACTTAACGTTGAGTCATCCGGGTAAAGTTGCGGGGTAGGTGGATCATCCTGCCATGTAATTATAAAGGAATACAGTTAGCTGTCATTATCACATTAATCCAATTTTTTTCTCACTCCATCAGTTCATATTTCAATTATGATATTACAATCCGGAACTTTCGCTAAGGGCTGTTCCATTTAAAAAGGGAGGGGAGGAAGGCACTCAATATATTATTCTATGGGTCATAGGAAGAAATTCCCTTCAATCCATGTTACAACATTGAGAAGGCCAATACAATTCTATGCGTGGTGGGGTATCATTCAAAGTTGCCTTCTGCCCCTTCCATACCTTTTTAAATGGAACAGCCCTAAAATTGAAGTTAATCCTTAGACAATAGATCTACTTTAACAGCAGCGGCAACTGCATTGACATCTGGCTCCCATCACTGCATTCTTGTGCTATTTTCTAACTCTAGCGGTGTGGGTTTTTTTTTGTTTTTTTTTAACTATTGAAAACTGGTGTTAATATGGTAAATATGGGTCAAATTATCCTACTATTCCAAGAAAGGATCATTATGCTTACATTTATAATAATTTCGGCAACTTCAGCTTGGAAACATCGATTCAAATAATTTCTATGCCTAAAAGATTGGAAAGACAGCAGAAGAACAACCCGCTGGGAGCCACGCATCGATGCACCTGCCACTGCTATCGAGGCAGATCAATTTCTGAAAATTAACTTCGATTTTGAAGCAAATTTTACCACAAAATGGGGCATGCACAATACTATGCATCTAATCAACAGCCCTGATTTTAATTTCAGGTTTAGCTATTTCACCATTTCTGAACAATCGATATCTAGAAAATTTGGTACTTCTGGTTCATTCAGTGATTATTGTGCAAGGCTTCCATTGCAGTCACTGTCCAAATACCAGAGTATTCAGTCACATTCCCTCTAAAACAATAATTTACAGTCGGCGATACAGCTTGGATGGGAGTGGTGCCAAATGGGAATCAGAATCTCATTATCACTATTTTTGTCAGTAAAGATTTAGAAGTGGCCAGATACAAAAACTTTTATTAGAATATTAAGAAAATAAAGCAACTGGGGGAATTTTCACTTCACAAGTCCAATATGCAAGTTTTTATATCTGCAAGCAACATGTATGCTAAATTTTTGTTCAAATTTTCCCCTGCCTTAGTGGAAGTCTAGGTTACCTGTAAAAGCTGTGTCTGTACATATGTTGTTCCAGTGTCCGGGTCACGATAAGTGATTCCCTGAGAAGTCAGTATGTCTGTTGGTCTGAAGGCGGGTGTTGATGCCGTCATAACATCATCGGGTAGACTAACCAGACCACCCGTCACATGATTCACCACCATTGGGTCAGATACTGATAACAGGATAGGAAATGTGAATCTTTGTTACCTCATAGCATTATTGCGATGGATTTCATAAGGTGTACAAAATATAACCTAAATAATCCCTCTAATAAATTCAATCACTTAAAACACTATTTAGAAGCCAATTACCCAAAATATTCTGCCTATTTTCAGGCCTGACTGTTCAAAACTTGGCAATTGTATGCTCTTCAAGATGTTGGCAAAAGAAAATGTTATTCAATCTAAGTTTTTTTATTATTTGAATTGAAAGGCAGGCTAGAACTGATTGAATTATTAGAGGGATTAACATATCAGAAAATCGGTACAAAACAAATATCTTATCAACTTGAGATAATTACACACAATTCTCTAAGGGCATGTATTAGACTTTGTATCAAGAGCAAATTTTCTGGCTTAATATATACCTTGATGATGAACTGAACGGATTACATTTCATTCAAACCATTATGTTGTAGATAAACAATGTAGAATAAAATATCCGATGTTCTGTCAACAGCCTCTTGAAAGTTTACCTTGAAGGGTTGGAAGATCTGTGCTGATTTTTTCCTTCAATAAGAGCCTTCTTTTCTTGACCCGATCACTCAGTAAGTGATTACTCCTGTAATCTGTCCTTGCTGAACCACTGCTGTTCTCTTGTAGTATACGTGCACCTGCTCCTAAATCTGCAAAAATAAATGACAGAAAATACTGCACTTTCGATAGCAGCAATACATTGCCTTAAGGGTCTGGATATATTAACAAACCATATCATCCCACAAAATAAAGCCCTGTAGTAAAACAACCCGACGTCTAAGATCCACAACATGATGAAGCGCCCAAGTCTTTTACAATAAATGTGACTAGACTAATATTGACGGTCAATATCAAATTCTAGTCGTGCTGCACATAAGACGACTTGGGGGACCAAAAGTGAGAGACCTGCTGCTGGTTATTTCTTGCAAAATATCAAGAAGTAGTGTCTTACCGTAATACATCTGAACAGAAATATTCAATGTGAAGAATTTATTGTTCAACACATATCTGTTGATTTACACAAAGGGAAATTATGCTAAAAATTATAGCCTAGCATCCTGTCTATACAATGTTCCCCAACACGGCAGCTTAGAACCGTTATTTTAACTATTTCCATCGGAATGTGTTCTTCATTAGTTAAGAGTGGTCTCCCTTTTTCCTAAGGAGTTGTTGTATCTAGGGAGTTGTCTCTCCCTGATCTGTGCAATTCATACAGCGGTAGCAATAAGTTGAATCGAATTGAATTGTAACAGGTGATACTCAGCAGATTGCGCAAGAACATGAAGAAAGCCAAAACGAGGAACTTACTTTTACCAATGGAAATTCTGGTTCTGTGTTTGCCCCCACTGGAGAGGATAGTTGGTGTGTCGGGACTTGTGGTGCAAGTACAAGTCAACACAGGAGAGGCACAACTGGTACACACAGGGTTCGTTGGTAATGTCATGGCTGTCGAAGAAACCCCTAATGAAGCCCCCGAGAAGACCCCCGTTGACTGTAGGTCACTGGTCACTATGAACTGTGTGACTATGTTAGAGCCTAACTGTGGAGTGAGGGCGTCATTGGGGAATGTGGCTGCTGTCATAACCTGATGATCAACTCCTGAAAATTATATGATATAGGTGAATACAACAATCAGACATCTGGAAAGTACTCAAGTTTTCTATTAGTTAGGTTGAGTGAGTGAGTGGATAGAATTTAACGTCGCTTTCAACCATATTTCAGCTATATCGCGACGATGTTAGGTTGAATTGTAGTGCACTCAAAACTGGGAGATGAAACGCCTGGACCACACAGAGGATTCTATAGAAACCTGTATCTTGTGTCACAGAGATGAAAGTGCAGACAGTTATCCAGGAAAAGACAATTTCAAGTGTATTGAAGATCTGGAAATAGGCCTTACAGCAGTCAAAAGGAAAACACATGTTTTGCAAAACAGGAAAACTTATCTCTGTGACAAGTCAGTGTGGTGGGGCAGACCCCACCATCCATATAATTTGTGTGTCCACCATATGAGCAAATGTTAAAAAAACATGTAATTAGAGTAAACCCATTAGTCAAACATATGTAGTGCCCTCTGTCTCCAGCCACACCATGCACATTTGTCTGTGACAGTCATAAGCTTCCAGGTTCAACAAGGAGTGAGTGAGTGAATATGATTTAATGTCGCTTTCAACTATATTTCAATCATATCACGACGTTGGGTCCTATTCCTTTTCACACCCGGGAACCACACGGGTGGGGTCCTATTCCTTTTCACACCCGGGAACCCCATGGGTGCCTTCAGTCGCCTCTTACGACAAGCTGTCTGAGGAGCTGAGGCCTATTCTTATCATGACCTGCGGTGTGCACAACGACAGCCCAGATCAATCCCCGGAAGCCCCACGGGGCCCAGGTTCAACAAACATCATTATAATACAAACTCGTGGTTATGATGAAGACTATCGAGAGTGTGACCAGTTAAGAATGAAACCTGTGAATACTGACACCTAGGTAAACCAACTGACCTCTAAATAGCGGCATTATCCATAGTTCTAAAAGTTCTATTTTGAACCTTGATAAACCAGATCTTTGTCAGAACAGACACTGTGATCTGGTCCAAGGGATGGTCGGTTTACACAGGTTTCACTCCTGATGAGAAAGTTAGTTTACACTTTGTTTGAACTCACCTGTTGTGATGTAATCGCTGGGGCTAATTAGTACAGGATCGGGGGTACCCAATAACGAGGCAGGTATTGCTGTATTGATGTGCACTGATATAAACACAAAATGAGAGTGGATTAGATGCCAGTGTCCCGAAGAAAGCTGTTTTTTTAATTTTATATGAAGTTGAAATACTTAGATTAAATTCATACCGTAAAACCATTAGTTCTACATGTAGCTCCAATTATTATCATATATTTTTTTCTCTCTCATTTTTCTTCAAATCAAAAAATCTTTAAATTTTAATTAAAGAAACCAGCCAAAGAAAAAATATACGCAGTGGTGACAAATATTCCACAGCTTCTACCAATCTAAACAACCTTTCTATTTTGATCTCTAAAAAATATCTTGGTCCACTATTTACCAGAGACTGGTGTTGTAACATGATCAGCCTGTCCTGGGGAGAAGGTATCTAGTGTTCCCTCAGGAAGGTCATCCCCAGCCAATAAGGGCACCAGGTCAAAATGAGCTTGGTCTGCGACTGGAATTACCAATGAATCATATGAATGTCTCAAAATCATATAAGATCATTTTCAGAACAATGTATGTAATGACAATTTGACGAAGACTTTTTTGCATATCATATTAATTTGGAATGTCCTGGATGCATATAAGACTTAATAATACAGTTCACCAATTCCGTAAACCGAATTCCAAAAGTCAACTGGAATACTGAAGTCAAGTTCTCTCCATCTTGTCCATCATGGCTGTGACAAACAGATCTGCTTGTTTCACATAAATAATGCACCACAAAGCTAAGGGCTGTTCCAGAAAAAAGTACATGGGAGGGACAGAAGGCACTTTATATATTTGCGTATGGGTCGTGGGGTAATAGAGTTATATAATTACATGGGTGGTTGCCTGATGGATAAACATAATGGCATTTATGTGGGTTACATATTATATTCAATAATATGGGTGGTGGGGGTAAAATTATATTTCATTACATGGGTGGTGGGGGCAAAAATAAAGTGCCTTCTGTCCCCCCCATGTACTTTTTTCTGGAACAGCCCTAATCCACACACTGATGTATGGTACAACCAATGAAATGGGGAGGCTCAAATAGTGGATGGTGTTTTCGGTTTACTTGTAAGTTGAACAGTCAACCCTCTTTATAATGACCACATCTGTCCCTGTTAAATTTGTTGTTATAGTGACTGCTGTTATACCAAACAGAGAATAAGTGAGAATAAGTGTATTTAGGTGTATTTGTTTCTGTAAACTTTGCCATTATAATGAAGTTTCTGTTGTAATGAATGTCATTGTAATGAGGGTTCACTGTATTAATTTATGGAAGTCCTCCTCATTGGATATAAATGAGATAGTCTACTCCAATTTCACTTGGCACAGAGAAAATGCAAATGAGAATAATGGTGTACTCACCAGACACAGAAGTAGCATAATGTTTTGTGATGTGATTTCTCAAGCAGGACTTTGTAGAGTATTTTTTCTCACATCCTTCCATTGGACAGAAGTAGGTGATCTTCTCTCCTGAATGGTCATGTTTTTTTAGATGTACATACAGGCTGCTTTTAGCAGTGAATCTCGCATTACAACCTGAAATAATTATACAATTGGCTCTGATTGGTTGGTTGGTTGGTTGGTTGAAGTTTAACGTCGCACCTAACCATATCGGTCACATGGCGACGATGACCCAAACAAACATACCCTAGCAAAAAAACCCTAACAAAAACCTAACCTTAACTACAAACAATTTTGAGTTTTGAAAATTAGGCTCTACAGACACTGGTGATCACAATGGATCGTCAGAGAGCCTAATTTGTTTGGCACTTTAATTTATCTCCTGTGCCATGCTACCCTAAGCTGGAGGGCCAAGTGGCTCTGATTGAAAGACAGACAAACCATGCCAACATGAGCCCCATATCCCTTGGCCTTCGCCACTTGAATACCCAAGGTAAAATGAACAACATAACCTTCACTCTTACATAGTTTCACAAGAGCCTTATGGGCTTCAAAAGTCGCCCATTGATGCCTAAGTGCGTAGGATTTAATGACGCTTCCAACAATATTTCAGTAATATCGTGACAAACCAACTAGGCTGCCAAGTTGCATTCCTGTTGCATCAAAGAAGACATGTGAGCCAAAAATGAATTGCAAATAATGTCTAAATTTAACATACAAAATAACAAAAGATATTGGATTTTTTTAAGTTTTAAATGGTTTTAAAAAAGTGTAACAAGTGAGCAGAGCTATCTTCATACCTTCTACTGGACACAAGAAGGGCTTTGCTCCACTATGTGTCACCATGTGACCCTTCAGATGCTCTGCCCTCATGAACGCCTTGCTACACCCATCTATAGGACACTCCCACTTCCTCTCCCCGGTGTGTTTACTGACGTGTCGGGTTAGTTTGCTCGCCGTTGTGAAGGCCCAACCACAGCCCTGTAATAGACACAGATTGTCTTATATCAGAAGCAAAAGAACTAGAAGTGTTTAACATTAGATTAGATTAGACTAGCTAGACTAAGGCAGCACTTACACTCATTAAATCACCAATACCACCGGACTCTTGCAGTCTCTAAACCTTAATTCTCTCTCTCTCTCTATACAATATGAAAGACAAGATGGGGAGTCGACATGCATGGGATCAATCACGGGTGAGATTAATTAAGTATATTTCATAGGCGGAGTATTTGAATTCCAGCATCAGCTCATCTCCCCTGATACATCACTCAAGTTTTGTTTTGAATCTGCATTAACAGGACCCAATATTTTACTGAACATCTACGTCGAACCGCCCAACCGGTCATCTTCTAGTTTCAGATTAAATGTCTAGATGTTCCCAGAAAATCAAGATGAAATAGTTTGTGCATGTGGAGCTTCCCGATAGTGCATCAACCATAATAAGTTTGTCCGAAAGTTTGAAGGTTTTTCCTTTCCTCTCGAGTGTGAGCATAGTGCTCACCCTCCAGAATAGTATTTGCCCAACATTCACCATTAACACTAGATAGTCTGATGCAGCGAAAGAATATACAAGAGATAATGTAGAGGGCTTTGAAGCAGTGTAGGAATGTATCTAATTCAAGGGCTGTAACTCATGAAGGTTAAAAGATTTCATGTATCATGCTTGTGGAGCAATCGTCCATATTGATATACGAGGCAGTGGGGACACTGAGCAGGGTCACTCATAGGAGGTCACCATGACCTGGCATTAAAGGTCCATCTCTCCTGGAATCAGGGGTCACTGTGACCAGGGATCAGAGATCACAGTCAGAATTGGCATAAGAGGTCACTTTGAACTGGATTCATATCACTGTAGCCTGGAATAAGAGGTCAGTGTGACCTGCCATTAATTAATCCCTTGTAAGCATGACCCACCTCATATGAGCAAATGTAAGGCTTTTCTCCAGTGTGTGATCTCATGTGTTGCTTCAGACGACACATTTTTTCAAAAACTTTGCCGCATCCCTCAAACTTGCATGTGAGATCTTCTCGTTCCTGTTGATGGACTCGGGCATGTGACCCCATACAGTTGGAGGAGAAGAATACTTTATCACAACCTGGGACTGGACACCTGAAAGAGGGCGGTAATTTATAAACATACTGATCTTCAAACCAAGGGAGGTAATTCATTAAAGTCCCGGTCTTCAAACTATGGGAGGTAATTTATGAACGCTTGTCTTTAACATGAACTTGATGTATCAACAATTAATGAATTAATGAATTATGAAGTCAAAATACAATATTGCAGATGGCAAAAGATCTTCAAAATAATTCTCAAAATTTGTAAAGAACTAGAAGCTATTAATTTTGTTATTCTATTTTATCATCAAGTACATATGAACTAGAACAAGAGAAATTTAAAAAAAAAGTTACTTGTAATTTTTCTCTGCTCCCGAGTGATTCTTCATATGGAGGTCAAGTTGGCGTTTTGTTGGGAAACGTTCACCACATCCTGGCTCCGTACACATTTCATTACAAGGTCTTTCATGTAATCGACGGTGCGAGTTCAGGTTATACACTGTAGTGAATTTTCTTCCACATCCATCAATATCACACTGGAAAAGAAAAATTACAATCAAAATTTTCTATGCCCCTTTCATCGCAACTGCAGAAACAAAATATATTATAACTATTTTGTTGCCTAGGCCAGATTAACATAGCCGAGTACAACTAAACAAGAAAAAAAACTAGATGGTCTGCCTAGATTGATCACTTAAGTTCTTGAAGAATTTCATAAAATATGCTTCAGGCTTTTATTTCAGTCTTGCAAGAACTGCTTACAGTGTAGTCTTTCCTGCCCTCATGGGACTCCTCGTGTCGTCTCAGCTTGTAGGCTGTAGTGAAGGCCCATCCACATCCCTCTCGGTCACACTGAAAGAAAATATTTGATATTCGAATCACTTTTTTAATTACATCGTCATTGATTAGGCTGAATGAATAACAGATGATGTACATATAAAGGTAAATCCTCTAAATAATCACAGAAAATGAGATTTTCCAAGATGAAATCAATGGTTGGTCTTTGATTTTAGAAAGTCGACATTAGAACAGGAAGTGAGAATCATGCAGATAAACTATTTATATTGCTTCATTATTTTCATTTTTGAGGGTGATCAAATTTATTAGAACGACCAAATGAATTTTATCCACAAAACTGGAGGTGATAAACTTTTGATAGGCTGATTGAATTATCAGAGGATTTAGCATATTGAACAAAATCTTTGCACTTCTGCATGTCAGCTTCAGCCTGGCAGTGGCATGGACAAGGTCAAGGTCAAGATAACCTGTATCACATGTACTCTGAAAGTCAATAATACGATCCTATACACTAAAATAGTACTCTGCATTCATATGACCAGTACATATTTTGTGTATGTGTATTTTGTGTACAGTTTGTGTATAATAATATGTTACATTTGTGGAGATCATTCTTGTCTGGGGGGTTAGCCATCCACTTGATTTTCTTACTTCTATTGGCATGAACAGTTGGGGACCTTGACCTTTGGCCAAGCAGACGGACTAATTACATTCATCGACGTCATCACATGACCCAATTATTTTTAAGCAAATCTCGTGACTGTCTGGCAGCTCTGCCAGTCAGCATCAGACAGTTGATGCAATGGTTCATATGGATGCGGAGTGTATTAATTTAGCCATTCACAAAAATTAAACTAAGTTAATCCTAGCCCGAATATTCTTAGCATAATTCACCTTAAATGGCCTTTCTCCTGTGTGGCGCATCTGATGTATTTTGAATTTGGACTGTTTTCTAAATATCTTCTCACAGTCGTCTTCAGGACAAGACCAGTACTTCTTACCTAGCTCATCAATCTGACCAGGTGGCACTTCAATCTGCTCAGACTAAAAAAAGTACAAAAATCAATCTTCCAGTTATCTCCCCTTCATTGCTCAGTCTTCAGAAATCACGGAAATGTTCTGCGATGCTTATGCGATGTTTCAACTTCTACATCACAAGTCAGGCCTTGACAAATTGAAATCTACTGGTATAGGATGTAAGGAACAAATGCATTTTTTTTTTTCACGAAGAGTGCCCTTATAAAAACAAAATCACCAGTTATCCTATCGGTAACACAAGGTTTTTCAAGATTGGGTCCTGGTAGGACTTCTGCAATACCAACTATCCAATGAAATTGTGTGACAGCCACTTCCTGCTTGTTGATTGACCCAGTTAACCAATCAACTGATAGAACTAGCACTTCCACGTTAATCTTCTGGTCCTATTGTAGGAGCCTTCTTTTCTGGGAACCAAGTTATTTTTCCTGAAGTCTGAACACACAATATAGCTTACTAAGGATTGATGGTCACTAGTATCTAACCCTCCAAAGGGTACAGACATCAAGACACCATTAGGGTCCGATTGGCCCACAGGTAGTAACAAATAACCTGGAAATAGAAAGCCAACCAATATCATGAATGTATACTAGCAAGAAATAGTACACTTGCTGAGACTATCACATTTATTATCACATTCATATTTATTCATTGCATGAAAATCAGTATTTATCAACT
This sequence comes from Hanleya hanleyi, assembly GCA_036873755.1. Lineage (NCBI taxonomy): Eukaryota > Metazoa > Mollusca > Polyplacophora > Lepidopleurida > Hanleyidae > Hanleya > Hanleya hanleyi. The sequence goes on from JAVTVY010038821.1 coordinate 55,354, forward strand.
TACTCATATGTCCAACTATATCAACAGAACTGCATCTTCATGAACCAAGTTCATTTCTAAGAGGTCAGTCTGAACTGGCCTTGGATTTAGACTTGATCAGATCACCAGTTTATGAGATTTGTTAATTGATTAATAAATAAGAGATGCCATTGACCATAAATCGATTTGAATTTGAATTCAATCCAAAATGAAATGTACACCTCGGATTTTGGGCTAATATACCCAGGCGAGTTCCAAGTGTGCAGAACTAACTTAGTGTACACCATCCATTTTTTTTTTCTTTCTATGGTATACATGTACTCACCCTTTTGTCAGTGAAATGTTGCTGAACTGATTCCCAAGATTTAATAACTAGTGAAAAATATCAGGAGTAGAGGGATTAACTCCCTCTGTACAGGCATTTTTAAGTTTCCAGCTAGTACCAACACTGTTATAAACATGAATAAAGCGAACTGATCATCACCTATAGATGTTGTTTCAAAGACCCCACAGGCTGTTTCAGGCTTTCTGAGAAGATATAATATATGATGAAAATATGCGTCTAGAAATTCCTCATTTTTGTATTCCAATGACAGGCAATCGTTGAACTATATTTCTATTGGTACAGAGAGGGTTATGATATGATACAGAGAGGGTTCAAGCAAGACACCAAAGAGAGATTTTTTTATTTGTTATAATTAAGCTTACCTGTGACACAGTCTCTTGTTGATGGAGATATCTGCATATCAGATGGAGAAATCTGAACATCAGTCATCTGTTGATTAGCAGTACAACCTGCAGTTGGTAAAGCAGCTTGCAAAACGTTTGCAATGGGCACTCCGGTTAATGAAGACGTGTTCAGCTGATACAACTGTTGCCCACTACCCGAGTTGACACGTATCTGTGTGGAGTTATTTCCCTTGTCTGTGGATATGTAAATGGTGGCCAGTGTACAGTTATTGGGCAGTGCTATTGGTAACTGTTGACTTGTGATATTGGGGGTGTTGTTACTGTTACCAGTATTAGTCTGTAAGCTGACAACTGGTGGTGGAGAGGACATTAAAACGGGGGATGTGTTAGAGCCCACAACTGCCACAGGACTAGAATCTGCCATTGTTACGACACTCTGAGCAGATGACAGTACTCCCAAGGGGAGAGAGGTAACACATGAAACAGTACTTGTTGCAGGCCTACTGGTACTTTGACTGCTATCTACATTCACAACGAAGTTGTCACCACTCAAATTATCACTTATAACATTGTCAGTTTTGCTATTAACAGGGTCACTACTTATTAAAATGCAATCAGCCGATTTACTAATCAGTTCAGACGTGTTCGAGGACGATGACCACATCTTTTTAACGATATCAGCAATGGAATTTTCCAGAACAACACTTTGTTCAGTATCATTTTTCAAAGAGTCTAAACTTTCATCTAATTCCAAACATTCATCGGGTATATTTTCTAACTCTTGGGGTGTCATCAATGTATTGTTTTTATCAGACCGACGGAGCTCTTGAAATAACTGCATATCATCTGAATCAACTTCATCGTCGCTACTGGAGTTGAACAGTTCTTTTCCTGGCCCAGTTTTCAAATTACCAACGTTATCCTCAACCATCTCAACATCACTTGACCCCAGTCCTGTGTCTACAGTGTTTTGTGATTCTGACAGTGTCATGATAACCGGATGTGTAACCCCTAGATCTTCAGTTATTGGTTGAGAAATGTTTATTTCAGCACAAGCTGATTTTCCGGTTGATTTATCAAGAATTTCCGTATCTATGTTCATTGCCTCTGAGCCCAGTTGGCCAGTGACAGAAACACTGCCATTTTCTTCACATAATCTAGGCCTATCTGAATCGACACTGACAGGGACACACAGGTCATCATTGACCCCTTCAGCAACAACAAAAATATCCTTTGTTTTGACAGACAGGTGTCCGTCCAATTCATCAAACGTCACATTATCGATGTTCTTTTTCAACCATTCTGTAGTACCAGCCACCACAATCGTGTCAAGACTCTCGAGGGGAACAGTGCTCGCTTCAATGAGCTGAACGTGAAATGAACCGGAGTCACCGGATGTCGAAGCGGGTCCACCACCCGCACATCCCCCGCCATTTTGGATTATGGTTGTGTCAGCCAAGGTTTGTCCGTGTCTGATGAACTCTGATTTCTCCCCAAATTGTTTTTTGTTGTCATTGTTCTCTCTGACAGTTCCCCCATGTGTGTCCGACAGGGCGCCGCCATCTTTCCCCAGATTTTGTCCCCCTTTTTGCGACATAATCGGTCCCCGTGTGTGACTCCCGTTTGGGGTTCGCCATTCCTGTCCAAAGCGTTACGCACAGACCACGTGACGTATACGTCACCAAACAGTAGCACCTGCAATATCTCACTCAATTTGCCATTGCCAATGTACCTAGACTTTGCAGATATTTCACAGTCGAGTTTTTAATGAATTCCACGTTTACGGAATCACGGAGGGTATTTTTAAACTTTAATTTAAAGCACCTGTTAGAGAAAATTTGTTATGTCTGTAGATCTTATTAATGAGTTATAGCTGCCAAGTTTTAAGTAATGTATCTCCCTGAAAATTGCTGATCTACGGTCGCAACTGGGACGAATATCAATTAGCGAGACAAACTCTAGCTCAAAGAGAGGAGCCGCGTTTCATATCCCTCTATACTCGTCCCAGATCGCAATTATAATCTTTGAACATGGACTTGAGTAGAGTTGCTTGTCTAAACTGGGACAAGTATAATAATTTAATATTCGTAGAACTTTTGCGACTTAATTGGTTCTGTTCTTATTACGGTATTCTAATATGCTATTTCATACTAACACACAGTATACGATACCCAAGGATGATGAAATGTGTCTTCTCGTTGAAGAAATGAGTTGATTGAGTCATCATGGGGTAAACTTCTGTATTTCTTCTAAATATTCGGACGGCAAAACTTACCTTCAAGTATGTGCGCAGAGAAATCGATCTGCTAACATTGATTCTGCACATTTCGCTCTATCTGTTTAGTTCTTGGGATAAATCACATTCATATCCATGCCACACTGACAGTATTTAGCCTCAGTTGACATAAAAATGTTTACTTTTCTTCTTCAAATTCTGAAGATGCTGTTCGGAAAAATTAGAAGAATTAGGGAACCACCAGATCTCGTGACGGAATCACGATTGTGCATTTTAAATTTCGATAAATTATTATTTTATCACACATTCCGAAAAATTATTCCTAGAATGACTTTTAAAAAAAATTGTCCTGCAAACTTTTTGGGGGGGGGGGGGGCGTCATCAAGCCCCATTGCTTATGCCCTTATTTACACATGGTATGTATTTCACTAAAATGCACCTTACCTACCTTGCTGGATCTAGAATTTCCCAAATTGTCAAGTTTATAAATTTTCAATTTGGAGGAAATGATTATATGAGATTACGCCCCAAGTAGTATGTAAAGGACTGATAAAGTCAACTTGACCTTTGACCTCTGAGTGCACTCTATCCCATGATGCATCACTTCCGTAATGACGTCATGTGTGACTTCATTTCCGGTGTGACTCAATCGACCGTGACCTTGGAGCGGGGACCTCTTCAACATCCGGAGTTTCTCACTGGGTTTTCCCCGGCCCTGCCGCAGGCATGCGCGGGTTATCCGGCCGCACGCAAGAACACCTGGTCTGGCGGTGATGCGGTCGCGGGGAAAAAGCTTCCGCGGACAGAAAAAGTAGTCCCGAGACTTCAAATACGCGGGTGGTCGCCTAGGACGTCACTATGACGTCACATCCGCATGTAAACACACCCATAGCGGTTTCCCCAGCGTGGATGTGCTGTGATGGAGGGGCTAAAAAAAGGATTGACCGGTAATCTTGTTGTTGTTGTTGCTCTCTTTTTGGACTAACCAATCAGAATAGTACTTATCACAGACTACACCCGTAGAGCTACACCCGTAGGCGCGCATGTGTGACATGGTCTATAAAACACATCCCTTTGGATCCCACACCCCATTCCTACTGTTGCAGAGCCATGACGGAGATCCATCCCTCTGCGACTCGCATTTTACAGCATGCGACCGTGATTAATTCACTCACGGGTTTCCGAGCAGTGGTTCGGTCCATGTTTGCAGATGGCGACGACAACGAGGGGCGACACCAGATCCTGAAAGAGGTCACAGAAGCGGTCCTCGACAGAGTGGACGCGATGGAGAGGTGTGCTATCATCCACCACTACTGGACTATGACAGCCATCCTTGATGCACGCGCTGTGGACTACGAGCGCTCACGCCGCAACCAGCGATGGCTCGTTGGCCTAACAATGATCTTTGCCTTATTGACCCTGACGCTGTGGCAATGACAACGACAGCCACAGAAAAAACACGGCTCTTCAGATGCGCTTATGTTCAACCGATATATACGAGGGTCAGTCACAGTGTGCGTCATTCACCGTTCGTCATTGGGTCAACCATGTCACCGAGGGACCTGACCATAAATACGAGGGTCAGTCAGAGTGTGCGTCATTCGGCATTTCGTCAACAATGTCACCAGTCCTACGAGCCATCCTTCCCCTCAACCCTGACGTGGGGTTACATGTCTATGAGGATAAAGTCGTGGAAGACCGTCCAATTCCCTACTTCCCTGAGACCGTATCGAATACGGTTACCCTACACCATGATGGCTGGACCAAATTTAAACGGGTGTTGAGCGGTGAACTAGATGGGAACCTCATCCACATCGAGAACGCCAACTACGTACACCGTGGACCCTTCTTTGCACGTGTGGGGTGTTACCACGATCCTACGCAAAGCTTCACCCTATAGACCCTGATCTTTGGACGGCCTTCGAGAAGGTGGTGCCTATTGTGGACCAGCTGTTTACACCGGGCTAGCGGTCAGCTGTTCAGTTGGGGTGGGCTCCTGCTCTGTGTGAAGCTGCAGAACCCAATGAACAAATTACTAAACCTAGCAATGAAGCGGAGCCAGAAAATGAAGGCATTTAACACAAAAGACTAGTCTGCAAGGCCCCATGTCGACCCAGTATCAACTTTCCACAATGCCAACATATATCAAAGACCAACAGATCTGTACAGGGGGAGGGCCTCGGGGACGAAACGTCCACCAGCAGAATCTCGCCATATACAGGTAAAAATTACAACGAATATAAGGGAAGTGGGAAGAGGTGCCGACATACTGACAAAGCCACAAGAGTTCACAGTACCGGTATAGTCTTCTGGTTAACCTATTCTAAAGCACATACCAAGAATCTAACGATTAGTGATAGGTGTTGTATCTCAGGTACGCTTTTATTGTACCTGTTCATGTGGCAACTTGGATGATATGACCACACGGCCCCTAGCTCCGGCATAAGCGGTATTGACAATATTGGTATTGACGGTATTAGACCCACAATGGAATATGGAAAAAGTCTTTGGATTATGGACGCGGATATTCTTGAATGGACGACGGCGGAATTACGAATGACGGACCAGACGCTTGTAATTTGATATATTCTGTTGCCAAATTTCACATAGATATTATTAATCAGGAATTCAAGCAACTCTATAAAAAAAAAGAAACTTCCCGATAACTCTTGTATATATTAGAGCTAAAGAATGCTATATGGCTTGTGACATTAATATGTCGGTAATCAGTTTACTTGAACACTTGATACTTGATACTTTTTATGAACTAATACGGTCAATAAAATGCTGATGAGGGATGCTAATATAAAGGAGTCAAGAAATCCCATGTGGCCATGTTTCTACGTTATGTGTCCTTCTGTATTAAGCTCTTCTGTAAGGTAGTTTGAGTTTTTTTTATATCCACATTCATTCAACGCCAGTTCTTAGAAAAAAAAGTGACGCAATACCTTTCTCAAAGTGCCCTGATCTCCCGAAGGACCCCCTTCCTTGAAAGAAGCTTGGTGGTACAACTTCAAGAACCAGCTATGAATTTGGGAAGTCCAGTACACTTTCGGTATAGCCTTATGAGTGGTTGGAATACAAATACCTCTTTCATTCAGAAATGTTTTGTGTTTGTTAAATAAATCATCTACGGTAAAGCACTTTGAGAGTAAGTAGACGTATCCGATGATGGTGTGCTTATACTCAGTTCCTTAACCAGTATCTAGTAATAGTAATATTTACATATGAATATTATATTATTTGGAGCTTCGTCTGCTGTGACTATGACGAATTTATTTTGTAGATTTGATAGAACTTCCTGTGAATCGGGGTTTCTCAGTACTTGTGTTTCGGGATGAGGTCCAGCCACTCAGCGCGTACTGTTGGTTCAACCGTTTTTGGAAAACGATACCGGCGTACTCACAAGAAGACATATGACACACATCTCCTTCGTATTGATAGGAAGGGAGTTCATGAAAGTCAGTTTTTTTTACATAGTTCTTGTTATTTCATTCAGGTCGAAGTTTGATGGGGGCACCGATGGAGTGGTCGATCAGATTAACGACTAGAATGTCACGGTGGTCGTCATCTCCTGCCAATGGATGTTCGGGCGCAATCTAATTAAAATTATATCCTATCTGCTCCGCCATTTGGGTATATTCAAATGGGGGAGCAGATAGGATATAATTTTAATTAGATTGGTTCGGGCGTTGTTGATGAGCCCATGCCAAGCCATCCAAGACCTCCAGTCTCCAGTGACGCGCGATTCTTGATTATGGAGGATCGGCCGTACACGAGGTTAAAACTATCGGAGCTGGTCCGTTTCTTATGCCATAATGAATAGCCGAAGGTGAGATTTAACATGAAGGCCGTGGCTTATTCATCAGAAATGGTATTGGCATGACGGGATACACTGGTGTTGGAAATGGCCGTGAGATCAAGGGCGGATGGTGGGCCAATGGCGTTGGGACATAGAACTCAGCGTCCTCTGTCAGTTGCGCCTCCGAAGGCGGCACTTCAGGATCCGTCGTGAAAGCCTCCTCTCCAGGTGGTGTTGGATATCTGTAGAGCGGTGATCTGGATCTCACACGCGGCATGGTTTGGGATAAATGAGTACAGATCTCAGAAATCGGCTTTATTTATTATCCATCAGCATGGAGCAACATGGGATAGTAAAACGAAAACTATCCGTGAATGTCTGTCGCCGGGGTCGACGTTTCTTTCTGCATCCTTCCATTGGGTTCTTACGCAGCATCGGCCTCTGTATTTTAGATGCGGTTGACACTGGGTTGATCGAGCATATCCGGATAATCTATGGCGTCGTCCTTCGACGGTGGAATACGGGTGTCAAGTTGTGCCAGGACATTTTTGTAGTACGTGGAGGTGAGAACCGGATAGTCCCAAATGTAGGAGATATTTCGTAGATACGATTGATAATTTGTTTGTTGGTTTCGGCCAGCGCGTCCTCCATAGCACGACACCAGGTAAACTCGGCGGCTGACCGTTCGTCCTCTGCAAAGACAATAGGTCCACAATATGCACCACTTTCTCGAAGGCCGTTCATAGATCGGGTTCTATGGTGAATCTCATAGTGGGGTCCTGGTAACGCCCCATTCGTGCGAAGAACGAACAACGGTGTACGTCGATAGAATTCTCCATGTGGATGAAGTTGCCATCGAGGTCACCGCTCAGTTTCCGTTTAAACACAGGAAGTAGTCAATATTATCGGATTATCGGTCAGCCTCGAAACTACAGCAGTGTTTCTGGATACTACCATTCCTTCAAACTGACATAAGCGGATCGGTGGCTTATTTGAGCTATATGGCGAGACGGGTTGCAAAGTCAACCTTCGTCAGGTTGATGAAAGGGCGCGAGATGAATGACGCACACCGGTTCACCATGTTAAACTGAACCCCGAATGTATTACTTCGCGGAAATGTCCAACGCGCCTTTTGAACGTCACGAAAAATACTTCGGTATTGTGCGCAACCCTCTGGTCCTTTGTAACATCGATTCCGGTTCGGGTCACATGAATCCTACTTCCCTACCCACACTACACTAGGGCGAAACCCTTGGGTCGGGCCTCCCGTAGAGTGAAATCACCATGCCTCTAGTCTCTCTGGTTCCCGGTATAGTACATGTAGAGAGAAGGGGGTTCCACATTTCTCATTGAAGTTCGACTTTAACTTTGCATTGGGACAAACTTATTGGATGACGCGGCCAAGAGACGAAAATTTCGGTCTAAATCAGCGGCTGAACAAGGAAACTAAAGGACGTAGGACTGGAGCTGATAAAATGGACTTTTGCATGAAAAATTGTACCCGAAATTTGGCATGTTGTCTATAGTCAAGAGTAGATCGCGTTCATGTCTAACAATGAGATTGTGCCTAAGCTTTGAGTAATAGCTGATCAAGCTAGGATAAGATGAGCAATGAATATATAGTGTTCACCATGCGGTTGTAGATGTATGGCATCATTTGAGCATTATTAGTCAGGTTAACTGAATTACAGAATAAACCTATTTTCATTTTTAGTCTTGTTGAGTCTACTATCCCAGAGTAAAACTTCGTCCAGTTTACAATATATAGACGAGTGGACTGCAAGAAGGGTCCACAGGAGTCACCACGGTAGTTTTTTAAATAGCAATAGCAAATGGTTCCTAAGTTCAGGCTGTGTATGTGGGGAATCGAGGCGAGGATGGGAGATATTATTGGACATTCATCTGAGAGGTATTTATAAGATTGCCATTTTGTTGAAATACAGATAAAAATACAGGGTACCACAAGCATGATATCCAGCCCAGAAGCACACAGAAATGTCTAACTATTCAATATGACGAACTCACGCATTTGGTCAGTCCTATTTCACTCTTTATCCGCTTGTAACACTCAAAAATGATTATATTTTGTCAGATATCAATCTATGGTTATTTTTATCCTATTTTAAGATGCTTGAACACTTTCGCTAGGAAACTCCGACACGAATCTCCATATTATTGAAAAGAATATCCGTTATCGAATTTCGAACAGATATAAACTACAAAAGAAGAAAAGATTCGTTAAGAGAGAAGCGGTCAACAGTTTTCAATGATGCCAACAATGCAGCAGGAAGTTCTACTAACCTGAAAAATCCTCATCGCTGACAAATAGTCCTGTATCCACATGAAAGTCCAAATAGTCCTTCATCCACATGAGATTCCAAGTCGTTTTCAAAGGCATAATGCATCTCATCAATGCTTTTGCTACCTTTTATGGTGGGAAGTTCGTCATGTAAGGATCTTCCAACCGGGAACACCGTGTTTAATACAGATGGTCGGGCAGCTTTTCCAGGTTTAACAAGGTTTCCTACATGTAATTACCTATTGTGCTTTCTTTACATGACGAATAGGCCACTATGGTGATGTACCGGATGTGATATTCAAACGCGCATGTCTCGGGTTAAAGTCGGAATCAGACACAAGTGTACGAAATGCACGGAGATTCGAATGAAGGCGCTTCGTATGATAGCCTTATTGTGTATAATGTGTATTTTCGTGATGTGTGAGATGCAGATCAACAAAGAGCATCTCGTCGTGCGAGTGAGATTACAGATAGTGGGTCCCCCAAGTCCCCTATTCTGTAACCATTTCATGCGGATTTTCGTGCAGAAGGTTTTGGTCTCTCAAAAGCTCATTCAAATATACAGGCTTGTACAAAATGACTACATTGATTATGAACTGTTCACGATAATGTTCCAGCATGTTCATTTGCATTCCTGGTGCTACTATGCGCGTGACGGGGAGGTTTCAGCAATGGAGAATGCTCTGGCCCCGTCGTGGCGTACCGACATTCTCAAGGTATTCATGTTGACGAAAGGCGCGTTTGCTGTCATTATCTTTGAGGGAACAAAGTCGGTTTCAGGTTCAATTTGTTGTACCTGGTCGGCCTCATGTTTGCTTAAAGTGCAGGAAGCCTGACCAAATTCGTTGTGACTGTCTTTGTTCAAAGTAGTGTCATCGTATGTTACAAGGAGGATTCAAAGCCAATGTCTGACTCACAGGCCATCAAAACATGAGTTTTGGGAGGGTGGGATGATTTTAGTGCGAAGTGTCGAAATATGGGTCTCTATACTTAACCCCTTGCTGAATAATACACACCAAGGCATGAAACGTTATTTGAGTGAAACGAGAAATAAACGGTTTACCCAAAAAAAGTACACCAGCATATTTTGGAAGTGTCACTCTATATATTTCCGACGTCAGATTTGTGTACTTTTACACCTTTAAGGACTGATTCAAAATTCAAACCCATCGTCCTTTCTACAGGAGTCATAGAGCTGATGACCCGCCTTTTCTCAAAGTGATTCTAATTGGTCAGTTTCGCCGAGCCCCCGGCAACCATATATGGAAGTAGTCAAAATATGGCAGACATGGCAGACAGATCACACACTGATCAGCTGACAGTTGTTGAAAAGGATCAAGCACACTGTACCCTAACCATGTCTTTCACGATGGAGCAGCCTAAAATATCGTGCTTTTGTCATGTCCTATAGTGAATCAGAGTTAATTACATTAATTAGATGATTGTCTGTATTAATTCATGCAACATTTGAGACTTTTAACATTATTGCGGCAGTTTTTGAGGTGCGGTTACCAGAGCACCAATTTTCTGCTGTAAGAGTAATTCTCCATCGTAATCTTAGATTATTTCTAATCGGAAACAATATATCCCATTTTATGCAAATTCGCTAGATGTTAATTTATTCTTTATCACCACCCGCTACAGATAAAAAATTCATTATCTCTTGTGGTGGATTGAAGAACGATTTCTTTTGTCTCCATTTTACAGGGGTAGTAAGCTCTAAATCAGCAAGATGGAAAAAATATATGTAAATTTAATTTTACGAAAGTGTCGTTGAGCTGTACAATACCACAGATGCCGGCTGTGTTGTACTGTGTTGTACTACTTGTGCATCAGGTGATATTGGGTCTATGTGCCCCTCTCTCACTCCAGAATCTTGTCTCTGGTCCCTGCTGTGCTCAATGCAAGTCTGACAGGAAACAATGCATCGTTGAATAAATTGGCCATTAAATAGAATGGCTTGTCGAGAAATGCCTTTTGTGCTTTTTCAGTCAAAGCCTGGTTCATTTTATCTCTTCGTTCCAAGTTCATTTTCTGTTTATCCAGTCACTTGGATTATACCTCATTTGGTAACAAACCAACTACCTACCAAAACAATAACCATGTGCTTCCTCACCTGCTCTCGCCATGCTTTCGCCGTTCACAGCTGGGAGTTGTGGAAAGCTGTACATTTGAATTTCCCACCAGGAATTTTTGAATGGGTACTGCCAGATATGGTTGCCGGAGGGTCGAGGCGACTGCCCAAATTAGAATAAAGTGGCTTTGAGTACAGGCGGGTCATCAGCTTTCTGATTCTGGTAGACCAGACAGTGGGTTGGGTTCCGAATCGCCCCACACAAATTGACGACGGGAATATATAGAGCGACACTCTTAGGATAGGCTGTATTTTTAGATAATCTGTTAATTTCTCGTTCTACCCAAAGTACGTTTCATACCTTGGCGTGTATTTACATAAAGCATCAGGTTATGTATACTACAGACACTTCGCCCTTAAACCACCCTACCCGCCCAAAATTTGTTTTGAGAGTCTGTGGTCTGACTGAGGACATGTCAGGTCGAACGACTCAGCTAGGCTAGCGTATCTAATTCCGCTTGAGCCGATGCTAGGGGCCGTGTGGTTACTTAGTAGTTTCCACGTAAACAACTGCAATAAAAGCGCGGCTGAGATACAAAGGCCAAGTCCTATATAGAGTCCTGCTTTATTCTAGTCTGAAGGTGAGGTGACGAAGGAGACTTTCCTGTGGAGTCCTATGGCTGCTTCTTGGTCGTCAGTTTTGCCCACCTCTTACCTATCTCAGCAATCCTGTAACTATTTTCAAAGAACACCACTCAAAAGAGTACATGTAGATGTCGGCAAGCTTTGGATATTTGTTTCAGGGCACGCTTGCCTTTCGAATAAACGAGGAGAAAGAACCACACTTGAGTTCCACTCTAACTTGAAGCAAACATCACAGAATTACATAAATAGAATCTCCCCTTTGACCCTGGAGTTGCCTGCTCCTGGTCCCAGGGATGTGATTTACTGGAAATCACATGTCTCCCATTTCGAACAGAAAGCTCATTAAGAATGAGGGGAACACCGAAAGGAGATATATTACGGAAAATGATATCATATGCGAGGGGCGGCGTGGGTAAATAGGCCTAAAGTTAGTGACTTCACTAAACACCGAAAGAGAGTTATAAATGTGTAATGTTAAGAAGGAAACAAATGCAATTTCAAGTAAATATAGGTCTGTATTAATTCTTTTAAAATCAAAATGATCTCAGTAATCACTGGAGTCAATGTTCATAGGACTGCAGATGAAGAGGACCACGTGATGACTCAGGAAAGTTCCTCATATACAATGTTCTGTGTGAATCCCTCGACATCGTCAGCGATGTATGCCCCTGAAGAAGGCGGTGTAGAGCTAGCCGTGGGAAAAGACTGCTTCTGGCAGGAAGATGCCAACCCTCTGGTTCTCCTGCCCCTGCCCTTTGTTGATGTTGACGGAGAAGGCCAGTCTGAGGGGGAAACTGGCGGCGCACCAAGGTGAAGAGGAACTAACCATTCCTATCGTAGAGGGGGATCCTCGGAAGGACTCCCGCATCCCTTTGTTGACCCCCACGGAGACCTCGAATTCAACGTATTGTAACCAATAACGAGGTTATTAATCTGGTCGATGAGTGCGCCGCATAGCGTGCCATATACGTTGCGTATTGTGCCATATAGTGAGTATAGCGGAGGAGGAGTAGGGGGAGTAGTAGTAGGACTCGGATTAAACTAGGTAGATGGCCAGCAAAATTCATGGAAATGGGGCAGAAAAGAGTTGCGGGCCCGTTTCGTGTTTTTTTTTTGGGGGGGGGAGGAGCAATGGATAATATCGTCAGCCGCTCTGTACCAATAATAGTGGCTCCATGTACGACTTGAGCTTGAGTTCGATCATATTTCGATGATTATTCCACCGACTACGCCATTCGTTGATTGATATCGGAGAAACGTTTATACTTTTCAGCATTTATATGCATAAACACTGGCCACTCTCTTCAAGCCCATGGCGACTATCATCCACGAGAGACAACTACATCCCCAATATTCTCGGGCCATCAACGGTAAGATCAACGATACTTCCTTGTTTTTGCAATAAAGGTGACTTCCGAAACCTCCCGCCCCAGGTAGATACTTTTTAAAAGAACATTTCACCGATTCCATGTAATGAGCCATGTACAAGATATGGCTTCCAAAATCGTTCCTTATAATACTTCAAGACATATTGCTTTTGCATCTAATTACAACGCATATAAGGGAAGTGGGAAGAGGTGCCGACATACTGAGCCACATGAGTATAGCCTTCTGGTTAACCTATTCTAAAGTACATACCAAGAATCTAACGATTCGTGATATGTGTTGTATCTCAGGTTGTTGCAGAAACTTATAAAACAGGGCTATTCCACCAAGCGCCTCCACTCAAAGTTTCTCAAATTTGGCGATACATATCGCATGCTGATAGCAAAATACGAACGTAGCGTGCAAGATCTATGGCGCTACGTTTCGTAACTTGTCTAATTCCGCTTAACCCGGGGCTAGGGGCCGTATGAACCCATGTACTTCAAGATCCTCATGGTGCTCATATGAACAGTCACAATCAAGCGTGACTGAGATACATCTTTTTTAGATGACGACTATAACGAATATTATGGATTAAGAATACTGATCAGTGATACGGATTTGATATTTTTGGAACATCATGATGTCTTGCCGGCATCATTGAAAACTGTTGACCGCTTCTCTCTTGCAGGAAACAAGCCTATGTTTATGTATACTAAGTTGTCTTTTTGAATTTGGTGCTAATACTGTTATGAATAATGACGCGGATATTCTCTAATTGGATTATGAATGACGGACAGACGCTTGTAAGTTCACGTAACTTGGATGACATGACCACGCGGTAGCACCGACATAAGCGGTATTAGATACAAATCTAGAGAGCTATGCGGAAATGCTCTGACAACTCATATATTGGTAATTGGTGAGCTGTGTCGCTGTGCCATCGTACACTGGGTTTGGTGAGCTGTATCAGATGAAAATGACGTCATTTAACACAAAAGACTAGTCCCCGATATCGACCCAGCATATATCAAAGACCAAAAGGTCTGTACAGAGGGCGGGCCTCGGGGACGAAACGTCCACCAGCAGAATCTCGCCATATACAGGTAAAAATTACAACCCATATAAGGGAAGTGGTGCCGACATACTGACAGAGCCACATGATCTAAAACCTAGACGATTTTTTACAAATTATCATCACGGAAATCACAGAACAGCAATACTTAAAACTAGTTATGTCATATACACGAATGAGTTTGCAACGGCTGGTGCTACTGGTTCTTGACCGATGTCTATCCCCCTGCCGTTCACATTGCCAGACCGATCTATGACGTTAAAGTTTTTCCTTTAGCTTTCCTTTCGAGCTTCAACCGATCAGAAGCCCTTTATTCCTCTGAAACACGCAAATCGAAATTTCATAGTGACACGAAATTGACAATGGAAGACTTACACAATGCCAGCTGTCCAATCAAACTCCTTGATTGCCACTTACTGCTTGTCGGTTTTGGCCCATTTAGCCAACCAACTGACACAATTACCACTTCCTGTTTATCTACTGGCACTACTCCTTGCTCTATTATGCAAGTCCTCCAATATGTCGATGTGCGACAAATGAACATTGAGTTCACTGACAAATACCTTTGATCATGGCCTAGGTGACGTCGGATGTCAACATACTAGGTCATCGACATGGAGATCGGTTATCAACATCTAGGAACAAGCCCTGGGAAAACGTATGTGGAGATGCTATTTCTAGGTCAACAATTAGGTGACTTTACCCCTAAAACTAACTCTGATGAAACAATTATACTTGTAATATTCCACTGTCCAGCATCAAAGTAACCTCTATCTTTGTTTAACTTGGTATCATCTTGAAGGTTTTCCAGGAGACAGGGGTATCATGCTCCTTTCCGCTGAATTTATCTGCTAGCCACACCGGTCTTTGGATTGGGATTGGCATCCGAATCCAACCCCGGCTCTCCTAAATATATATTGCTTGAAGGGAACATTAACCCATCTCAAAGTCTGACATACATGTATTCCTAAACTTACATCGTAACATACATCATAAAGGGCAGAACCGCCGGGGATTGGCTTCCAATTAAATACCACTCGGGTATGCGTAATGAAACTTTTGGCGATCAACAAATTTAATCTGACTTGGAGTCTTATCTATCTAGATGACATAATTGTTTCAGTCCGCGCGCAGTTAAAACTGCTACATCTTTCTATGGCTCAACAAACTCAGCGAAATAGAGGTTATAAGTCCATTTTAGGGACGGCATCAGCACTTCATTTCTCGATAGGTAAGAAATAGTATTTGCGTCCGAAGGTTTCGCGTCACCATGGTAACACGCAGAGGATACTGGTATCCATGACGGTTCTCAGCAGATTGCTTACAAGCGCTAGATCCGAGCCTTAGTAGCCAGCAGTAGTATACAGCTAGGATAAGTCCTCGCATTGACCTGGCGCAAGAATCTGGCGTCGAGGTCAACTGCATTATAGTACGGGCGAAAACGGGCAAAAGAGTGCGCCGTCTCAAAAAGGACGCTGTCTCATGTCGAGGTCATGTGGAGGTCACATGGTGGGCAAGGGCATGTATTCCTCCGCGGTGATGCGGCCTGGTGGTGATGCGGTGGCGGGAAAAAGCTTCCGCGGAGAAAAAGTAGTCCCCAGACTTCAAATACGCTGCATGGTCCGATTGGGTCGAGTGAGGTATCAAAGTGAAGCATTCGTGAAGGGGCATCCAGTCATGGGTGGGTGCATGTAAAATTAGGATTTTTTCCCGAAACTATAAAAAGCGGAACACGGACTTTACCCCTAAAATAGGGGAAAACCCCTATCAACTCTAGCCAAAATGGCTAATATCGGTCCCCGGGCTTATCGGGGTCCGCCTATCAAGTCAATGGGGTGGGTGCATGTAAAATTAGGATTTTTTTCCCCGAAACTATAAAAAGCGGAACACGGAATTTACCCCTACAATAGGGGTCTGTATTACACAATATACAGGCCTGAATGGGGTATGGGGATGGTCATTTTTGAACATGATAGGACATGTACTGGCCTGTCTGTGGGGATTTTGCCGCCAGAATTTCGCTGACGTCTGCTTGGGCTGGGGGTTGTCACGTGCCGAACACCTGGCTCCCCGAATTGCAACATTGTTGCACGTTCGCTACAATGTTGCGGCATCGTGAACACCTGGTCTGGTGCCTACGTGAGTGAGTTCACGTGCCGAACACCTGGCTCCCCGAATTGCAACAATGTTGCACGTTCGCTACAATGTTGCGGCGACCGTGAACACCTGGTCTGGCGTCTGCGTGAGTGAGCTCACGTGCCGAACACCTGGCTCCCGAGATCAAGGCATGTCCAGACTTGTTCTGGGTTGTACAGTTCTGCCATGCAGAGGACGGGTACTAGGAATGCATATTAAATCTATAGACAAAGTGTATGGAAATAGACGTTTTGGGGTCTAGGTGGGCCACTAGTGGATCGATGGAGTCGTGATGTATCAATGTGAAGCATTCGTGAAGGCGCATCCGACGGGCTGTGGGGTTGAAATATCGTCATTCTGCGCATGCTCGATAGACAAATGGTATGGAAATAGCCGTTTTGGGGTCTAGGTGGGCCACTAATGGTCCGATGGAGTCGAGTGAGGTATCAATGTGAAGCATTCGTGAAGGAGCATCCGACTGGCGTGGATGTGACGTAAAACTGACGTCATTCTACGCATGCGCAGTATACCAACTATATGGAAATAGACATTTTGGCGCCGACATGGGTCACTATTGGTTCGATGGAGTCGTATGAGGTCTTATTTTGAAGCTCTCGTGAGGGAGCATCCAACTGGACTAGTGTATCGTTCGTTGTCAACATTCTGCGCATGCGCAGACAGGGAATTGTGGGAAAAGGGTGTGGAAATAGACGTTTTGGGGTCTAGGTGGGCCACTAATGGTCCGATGGCGTCGAGTGAGGTATCAACGTGAAGCATATGTGAGGGGGCATCCGACTGGGTGGATATGGGGTAGAAATATCGTCATTCTGCGCATGCGCAATAGACAAAGTGTATGGAAATAGACGTTTTGGGATCTAGGTGAGCCACTAATGAGCCGATGGAGTTGTACGAGGTATCAATGTGAAGCATATGTGAGGGGGCATCCGATTGGACTAGTGTTTCGTCCGTTGTTTTGCGCATGTGCAGTCTGGCCGTAGTATAGAAGGCAGGCATCTTGGGGGGTATATGGGAGTGTGCTTGGGGTGGAAATGGACCGCTATGGGTCCGAATGGGTCGTGCAAGGTGTCAAAGTGAAGCTTGTGTGGGGTAGAGTCAGAATGGCGTGTTTGAAAGTGCAAATCGCGTTAATCTGCGCATGCGCAGTTGGTTGTAGTAAATAAAGTGGTCATTTTGGGGCAGTACAGGAAGGTATTTGGGGTAGAGATGGACCATCCTTGGTCCGAATGCGTCCTGGGAGGTGTCATTTTGTAGCTCTCGGGGTCTAGACACCGATTTGGGGGCTGTCCACAGCATCTGTGACGTCATCGGTGACGTCATCAGTACGAGTAGTAGCGAAAGTGGACATTTTGGGGCAGCGAAGGAAGGTATTTGTTGTAGAGATGGACATTATACTATATCTTTGCTGTGACGTCATCGGTGACGTCATCAGTACGAGTAGTAGCGAAAGTACATGGTGTAGACCCCAACTTGAGTGATTTCCTTGTCATCTGTGACGTCATTGGTGACGTCATCAGTACGAGTGGTAGCGAAATTTTGATTAGTCGTCCAATACATATGGAATGATGAGGGACACGAGTTAATCTCTATATGTACATACACCACCACACACCAATAATACCACACACACACACACGCCCACACACACACTACCACACACCACCACCAACACCACCACCGCTCGTCAACGCCCGGTGGTGGTGGTGGTAGCTCCCGTGGATCAGAGCTCCGCTGTATTATACAATCGAATAGCGGTTGTCTTGAATAACAATAAGTTCAGCAATGTTCATACAGTTTATTATCCCCAATGTTACATCATACCCAGGCTGGGGGAGCCGCCCTGGGTAGGTTTAGTATGTTCACAGCAAAGCAAATTGAAATATAAAACACCAGTATTATTATTTAACGCACAGTCACATTAGGTATAAGTTTTTACTGAGCTCTATTCAACGATCAGCATGTAGACATATAGAGTATGTACGGCATGTTATGGTATTCATCAGTGCATGGGTGAAGCGTTCAGCCGATGGGGTGGTCGGCCAGCTTTGTAACGAAAAACGTGATATTGGTCATCCTCTCCACTGTCCACTTGGTGTTGGGACGTTGTTGTTGGGCCCATTCCAAGGCATCCACGGTGTCCAGTTTCTCCAGCATCGTCTCTAGCGACGCCCTATCCGTGATGGTAAACGGTTGGTCAAACACTCGTATGCTACTGCTCGGGTAAAGGTATCGGACTTGGTCTGCCTCCTTATGCTGCAGCACATAACCAAACGCCAGATTCAACTTGAAGGTCGTAGTTTGTTCGTTGAAGATGGCTTCCACGTAGCTGCGTAGATGGACGAGGTCGGTCAATCGAAAATTGTAGATATCTTGAATGGGGCGATGACGGTGGAAACAGTGCCGGATCATGGGCCAATGGCGCCGATAGATGTCACTCACTGGATGATCGTCGTGTAACAGATCGCTAGGAACATTTATGGGTTCGTCCGCGAAGTGTACTTTGCCCTCTACGTCGTACAAAATCTGGCTCAAGGCCTTGTCGTCGGAATTTGACTGTTGAATCAGGGCGACATCATACTGGTGCCTACGGGCTTCTCTACCAGCAAACGTGGCTGCGGAACAGGGTGTCGTGTGCGTTGGTGTCGCAGCAACTGACTGGCCAGTTTGAAAAGCCGACCACATTTTTCGCATGGACGCTTGGGTGGCCCATGAATTGAACGTTTATGGCGCTGTAAATGATCCGGGCGCTGAAACGACAGTGTACATATCATACAGCTATACCGGGCGGTCCCGTCGTACTTGGCAGCCTCATGGCGGCGCAAGTCGTGCAGACGAGTGAATGATTTGGAGCACGTAGTAAAAGTGAACATCTTGGTGGTTGACAGAGTATCTGATGAAACGGCCAAGCCGCTTCCCTTTTATAGCACGCTAGCCGGTGATCTATTTTTAGCACACTCAGTTCAACTACTCCCAAGTCGAGGCCCAAGATGTACTGGTGTACAACTGAACCGCGTTGAGCGCGCGTGTGTGTGTATGTATGTGTGGGCAATGGATTTTACATCCGGGACCTTGTCAACATTCGGGTTTTCAAGTGGGTTTTTTCCCCTCGTTCCACCGTCTTCCATACGGGTAGTGTGGTTTTACATCCGGGTCCGCATCTTACCTCCGGGTTTTTCCATGTTCACTGTCACGTGTCCGGAACCGGAAGTTGGTGGCGCTGGGGTGAGGGACACATGTTCATTCCTATATTTACAGACACTACCACCACCACACACCACCACCATCACACACCACCACCACCACCACCACCACACACCACCACCACTACCACCACACACCACCACCACCACCACCACCGGGCGGTGGTGGTGGTGGTGATGTGTGGTGGTAGTGGTGGTAGCTCCCGTGTGGCAGAGCTCTTGGATCGGAGCTATTGGAGCTCAAAGCTTGTGGAGCTCAGAGCTCGGAAATGACGTCATCGCATGCATGCGCGCGTACCTGTGCTGCACCCGCACCCTGGTGTACCCACCTGTTGACCTCAATAATTTGCATATGACCTCTGTGAGGTCACTTCCGCTTCCGTTCACGTCACCGGAACTGATCTTTGACACTGCGCGCAATTTTTATCTGGTATTGTTAGCCCGCGTAGGGTCAAAGGTCAGTTCCGGTCACGTGAACGGAAGCGGAAAGTGACCTCACAGATGTCATATGCAAATTATTGAGGTCAACAGGTAGGTACACCAGGGTGCGGGTGCAGCACAGGTACGCGCGCATCCATGCGATGACGTCATTTCCGAGCTCTGAGCTCCACAAGCTTTGAGCTCCAAGAGCTCCGATCCAAGAGCTCTGCTACACGGGAGCTACCACCACCACCACCGGGCGTTGACGCCCGTCAAAGCCCGGTGGTGGTGTTGGTGGTGATGGTGGTGGTGTGTGGTGGTAGTGGTGGTGGTGGTGGTGTGTGGTGGTGGTGGTGGTGGTGTGTGATGGTGGTGGTGTGTGGTGGTGGTAGTGTCTGTAGATATAGGAATGAACATGTGTCCCTCACCCCAGCGCCACCTGTCTTGTAACAACTTTCGGTTCCGGACACGTGACAGTAAACATGGAAAAACCCGGAGGTAAGATGCGGACCCGGATGTAAAACCACAGTACCCGTATGGAAGACGGTGGAACGAGGGGAAAAACCCACTTGAAAACCCGAATGTTGGCAAGGTCCCGGATGTAAAATCCACTGCCCACACATACATACACACGCACGCGCGCTCAACGCGGTTCATTTGTACACCAGTACATCTTGGGCCTCGACTTGGGAGTAGTTGAACGGAGTGTGCTAAAAATAGATCACCAGATAGCGTGCTATAAAAGGGAAGCGGCCTGGCCGTTTCATCAGATACTCTGTCAACCACCAAGATGTTCACTACGTGCTCCAAATCATTCACTCGTCTGTACGACTTGCGCTGCCATGAAGCTGCCAAGCACGACGGGACCGCTCGGTATAGCTGTACGATATGTACACTATCGTTTCAGCGCCCGGATCATTTACAGCGCCATAAACGTTCAATTCATGGGCCACCCAAGCGTCCATGCGAAAAATGTGTTCGGCTTTTCAAACTGACCAGTCAGTTGCTGCGACACCAACGTACACGACACCCTGTTCCGCAGCCACGTTTGCTGGTAGAGAAGCCCGTAGGCACCAGTATCGAGACAGAGGGAACTCCCACCCATCGCACGAGGGCTGATGATGATGATGTCGCCCTGATTCAACAGTCAAATTCCGACGACAAGGCCTTGAGCCAGATTTTGTACGACGTAGAGGGCAAAGTACACTTCGCGGACAAACCCATAAATGTTCCTAGCGATCTGTTACACGACGATCATCCAGTGAGTGACATCTATCGGCGCCATTGGCCCAATTTTCGATTGACCGACCTCGCCCATCTACGCAGCTACGTGGAAGCCATCTTCAACGATCAAACTACGACCTTCAAGTTGAATCTGGCGTTTGGTTATGCGCTGCAGCATAAGGAGGCAGACCAAGTCCGATACCTTTACCCGAGCAGTAGCATACGAGTGTTTGACCAACCGTTTACCATCACGGATAGGGCTTCGCTGGATACCGTGGATCCCTTGGAATGGGCCCAACAACAACGCCCCAACACCCAGTGGGTCGCAGAGAGGATGACCAATGTCACGTTTTTCGTTACCAAGCTGACCGACTACACCATCGACTGAATGCTTCACCAATGCATTGATGAATACCATAACATGGCGTACATACTCTTTATGTCTACACGCTGATCGTTGACGGCGTCAACGCTAGGTGGTGGTGGTGGTGGTGGTGGTAGTGGTAGTGGTGGGGGTGTGAGGATAATAAAACGTGTATTACGCAATGTGCCTGTTGTTGTTAATGTCTCTTGGTTGTGTTTATATTGAATGGGTCTGAGCATATTGATGCGATGAGAGTAAGTTTTCGGAGAGAACGTAATTCGACATGGTGCACGGTTGGACTCAAACACAAAACACACACACGTACGCGATGTGGCCCAGTCGTACACCAGTACATCTCGGTCCTCGACTTGGAGGTACTTGAAGTGAGTGTGCTAAAAATAGATCACCAGCTAGCGTGCTTTTAAAGGGAAGCGGCCTGGCCGTTTCACCAGACACTCTGTCAATCACCAAGATGCTCACTTGTACTACGTGCTCCAAATCGTTTACTCGTCTGCACGACTTGCGCCGCCATGAGGCCACCAAGCATGACGGAACCACCCGGTATAGCTGCATGAGGTGTGGGAAACTATTTATTCGCCTGGACAGTCTACGGTGTCACGAACGGACAGTGCATGGGGCACCCAAGCATCTATGCGAGGAATCTGGTCGGCTTTTCAAACTACCCAGTCTGTTGCTGCGACACCAACGTACACAACACCCTGATCCGCAGCCACGTTTGCAGGTAGAGGAGCCCGTAGGCAACAGTATCGAGACAGCGGGAACTCCCACCCACCGCACGAGGGCCGATGATGATAATGTCGCCCTAATTCAACAGTCAACTTCCGACGACAAGACCTTGGGTCAGATTTTGTACGACGTGGGGAGCAAAGTACACTTCGCGGTTGAACCCATACATGTTCCTAGCGATCTGTTACACGAAGACCATCCAGTGAGTGACATTTATCGGCGCCATTGGCCCATGATACGGCACTGTTTCCACCGTCATCGCCCTATTCAAGATATCTACAATTTCCGACTGACCGACCTCGCCCGTTTACACAGCTACATGGAAGCCATCTTCAATGACCAAGCTACGTCCTTCAAATTAAATCTGGCGTTTGGTTATGTGCTGCAGCATAAGGTGACAGACCTAGTCCGATACTTTTACCCGAGCAGTAACATCCGGGTATTTGACCAATCGTTTACCATCACGGATAGGGCGTCGCTAGAGACGATGTTGGAGAAACTGGACACCGTGGATGCCTTGGAATGGGCCCAACAGCAACGTCCCAACACCAAGTGGACAGTAGAGAGGATGACCAATGTCACGCTTTTCGTTACAAAGCTGACCGACCACCCCATCGGCTGAATGCTTCACCCATGCACTGATGAATACCATAACATGCCGTACATACTCTATATGTCTACATGCTGATCGTTGAATAGAGCTCAGTAAAAACTTATACCTAATGTGACGGTGCGTTAAATAATAATACTGGTGTTTTATATGTCAATTTGCTTTGTTGTGAACATACTAAGCCTATCCAGGGCGGCTCCCCCAGCCTGAACTTGTTGTTATTCAAGACAACCGCTATTCGATTGTATAATACAGCGGAGCTCCGAGCTCCGGAGCTCCGATCCACGGGAGCTACCACCACCACCACAACCGGGCATTGACGAGCGGTGGTGGTGTGTGGTAGTGTGTGTGTGTGGTGCCATTATTGGTGTGTGGTGGTGTCTGTACATATAGAGATTAACTCGTGTCCCTCATCATTCCATATATATTGGACGACTAATCAAAATTTCGCTACCACTCGTACTGATGACGTCACCAATGACGTCACAGATGACAAGGAAATCACTCAAGTTGTGGTCTACATCATGTACTTTCGCTACTACTCTTACTGATGACGTCACCGACGACGTCACAGATGCTGTGGACAGCCCCCAAATCGGGGTCTACACCCCGAGAGCTACAAAATGACACCTCCCAGGACGCATTCGGACCAAGGATGGTCCATCTCTACCCCAAATACCTTCCTGTACTGCCCCAAAATGACCACGTTATTTACTACAACCAACTGCGCATGCGTAGATTAACACGACTTGCACTTAAAAACACGCCATTCTGACAAAAACACACCTTGCACGACCCATTCGGACCCATAGCGGTCCATTTCTACCCCAAGCACACCCCCACATACCCCCCAAAATGCCTGCTTTCTATACTACGGCCAGACTGCGCATGCGCAAAAACGGACGAAACACTAGTCCAATCGGATGCCCCCTCACATATGCTTCACATTGATACCTCATACAACTCCATCGGCTCATTAGTGGCTCACCTAGATCCCAAAACGTCTATTTCCATACCCTTTCCCCACAATTCCCTGTCTGCGCATGCGCAGAATGTTGACAACGAACGACACGCTAGTCCAGGTGGATGCTCCCTCCCGAATGCTTCACATTGATACCTCACTCGATCCAATCGGCCCACTAGTGGCCCACCTAGACCCCAAAACGTCTATTTCCGTAACCTTTTCCCACAATTCCCTGTCTGCGCATGCGCAGAATGTTGACAACGAACGATACCCTAGTGCAGGTGGATGCTCCTTCACGAGAGCTTCAAAATAAGACCTCATACAACTCCATCGGACCAATAGTGACCCATGTCGGCGCCAAAATGTCTATTTCCATATACTTGGTATACTGCGCATGCGTAGAATGACGTCAGTTTTGTGTCACATCCATCCAGTCGGATGCTCCTTCACCAATGCTTCACATTGATACCTCACTCGACACCATCAGACCATTAGGGACCCGCCAGACCACAAAACGTCTATTTCCATACCCTTGGTCTACCGCACATGCGCAGAATGACGATATTTCAACCCCACGCCCACTCCATCGGATGCTCCCTCACAAATACTTCACATTGATACCTCACTCAACCCCATCGGACCATTAGTGGCCCACCTAGACCACAAAACGGCTATTTTCATACCATTCGTCTACCGAGCATGCGCAGAATGACGATATTTCAACCCCACAGCCCGTCGGATGCGCCTTCACGAATGCTTCACATTGATACCTCACACGACTCCATCGACCCACTAGTGGGCCACCTAGACCCCAAAACGTCTATTTCCATACACTTTGTCTATAGATTTAATATGCATTCCTAGTACCCGTCCTCTGCATGGCAGAACTGTACAACCCAGAACAAGTCTGGACATGCCTTGATCTCGGGGAGCGAGGTGTTCCGCACGTGAGCTCACTCACGCAGACGCCAGACCAGGTGTTCACGGTCGCCGCAACATTGTAGCGAACGTGCAACACTGTTGCAATTCAGGGAGCCAGGTGTTCGGCACGTGAACTAACTCACGCAGACACTTAGGCACCAGACCAGGTGTTCACGATGCCGCAACATTGTAGCGAACGTGCAACAATGTTGCAATTCGGGGAGCCAGGTGTTCGGCACGTGACAACCCCAGCTCAAGCAGACGTCAGCGAAATTCTGGTGGGAAAACCCCCACAGACAGGTCAATACATGTCCTATGATGTTCAAAAATGACCATCCCCATACCCCATACAGGCCTGTATATTGTATAATACAGACCCCTATTGTAGGGGTAAATTCCGTGTTCCGCTTTTATAGTTTCGGAAGAAAATCCTAATTTTACATGCACCCACCCTATTGACTTGATAAGCGGGCCCCGATAAGCCCGGGGGCCGATATTAGCCCTTTTGGCTAGAGTTGATAGGGGTTTTCCACTATTTTAGGGGTAACGTCCGTGTTCCGCTTTTTATATTTTCGGGAAAAAATCCTAATTTTACATACACCCACCCATGACTGGATGCCCCTTCACGAATGCTTCACTTTGATACCTCACTCGACCCAATCGGACCATGCAGCGTATTTAAAGTCTGGAGACTACTTTTTCTCCGCGGAAGCTTTTTCCCGCCACCGCATCACCACCAGGCCGCATCACCGCGGAGGAATACATGCCCTTGCTCACCATGTGACCTCCACATGAGACGGCGTCCTTTTTGAGACGGCGCACTCTTTTGCCGGTTTTCGCCCGTACTATAATGCACTTGACCTTGACGCCAGATTCTTACGCCAGGTCAATGCGAGGACTTATCCTCGCTGTATATTACTGCCAGCTCTCTTTCCTGAATAATAATCGAAAGATTATATTCACATGACACAACTGGCATCAAAATCCAAGCTAAAGTTCTAATGATGAACTAAGAATAGATCAACACAAGCTACATGTAGTTATATCAACATAAGCTAGTTATATCAACATAAGGTAGTTATATCAATACAAACTAGAATTATGCAACAGAGAGGTGATCAACAGTTTTTAATCATGCCGATCTACGACAGTATTGTGGTAACCGATTCGACAAAGGTAAGTGTTCAAGTGTTTTCTCCCTTCCCGGTTTGACAAATTTCGTGATTAGTATCACCCAAACACACACACAGGCCAATGATCGTAGATCACAACAAATCTGTGTCTATTTACACTCACAAAGTATCCTCTGATGGTAAGGTACATGATATGCTATAGTAACTGTTTATCCGATTCTCTCAAATATTAAGACATTAGTGGACCAATCTGTATACAGAACCTATTGGCGTCAGCATTGTGTCGTCAAAGCACTGGACTGATTCGGGTTGTTCCTTGCTTTTATTGAGAGCATAACACTAATAACCTGTTCATGGATTGACGCAATGACCTGAGACATTCTGGTGGATGATATTATATCTATAAAATATATTGCAAATATCAAAGTTCGGGATCACAGTCTCTTCGTTCATAATAAAACAACCGAGAATTTATGAAATATCACAGATATAGAAGTTTCATGTCCAGGTATATGGTAGAGCATCCGGGACCTAGATATGGACCAATCTATTCCACGGTCTGGGATATCTGTACGGCACCTTTTCTCATTTAGATGCTTCATCTGCCGTTCCGGTGACTGGAAGTAAAAATTATTATAACAATTATTAATGTCTTGAAATTACGGAGAATATATATATCAAAAACACTTAACAATTATCATCATAGTTCGAGTGTTTATATCTGATCTGGTATGTTCTTGATGCTGTGAATTAGTTACTATTAATGTACGTATTATGTCCCTGTCTCTCCTCTCTCCCCGTTGGGCGATAAATGATTCAAGGAAATGGGGTTATCCAGCTGATGACTAAGGGGAGCAAATCTGGAAACTGTTGGAACACCTCAAAAATACAATAGCAGGATATGATTATTCATCGATGGAAGTATTGTAATTCAATGAGAATTCAATGAGATGCTGGTGTTCCAGCAGTCCAAGATTTGCACCCTTTAGCCACCAGCTGGATAAACCAATTTCCTTTTTGCTAATAGTTAACTCTCTGTAACATCATGGCCGTTGTGACGAAGATTCACGATACTTCGACCAAAAACATTTCTCGGCACCAACAAGCCCCGCTGGGGTTATAACCCCGCAACATGTCTAGTCCAACTTTCTTGTATTCTGTTACTCGGGCCTCATTTGGTTAATAAAAAGTCAATTAATTCAACATTCAGTTCAGTTCAATGAGCGTCTGATGCTTTAATCGATTTTATTTTTGTACTACCACGATGAACATCCCCATGCATTAACGAACAGGATAGCTCAAGTATAACAGCGCTGATGATAACCATACAAAAACTACTCCACTGACCCAGGTGGTTACAAGGTTGAGTTACAAATGTCATAACGAAGTTGATAGCTTAACTATAAATACTTACTATCGATTGTCGCCACAAACATAGCATGTATGGCATTCGTCTTGCGGTTCTCAAAACAGCACCAACGTTGACAATAACAGCAACAGCAGAGCAGGGCTGCAATAACTACGGCTGTAATAAACAATCCCTCTAGTACTGCGGCAGTGTTACTAGGGGATCACACAAATTGCATTGAAATTAATGATATGTAAAATTGCAGATAACAGGGGTTTTAGCGTATAAAAGTTCCACCAGTTATTCTATCTAAGACAGTAGACTCAGAAAAGGTCCGAATCATATTAAACTTGCACATCCTTTCTTGGCAACTCACGACGATCTTTGCCGATAACCGTAGGAAATACATCTTTCCCAGGATAAAACTCTTCAATTGGAAACAATTTTGAAAAAAATGACACGACCAAATAATTACCGGGTACATTCCTACAGTTCGAAAGTGAAGCCTGGTCAGATTATATGAGCATTTCACAGCCCAAATTTCCTCCACTTGTAGACATTGAAACAACCAGAACACACGATAGACATCAGTTATATAGGCCCTTCGACGCTTTCCAGTCTCCCCAGTCACACAAGAGTTACGTGACTGAATCGCTGAGTCGATACCGGATATGACATTTCCTTTCGAAGAAATGGATATTGTGGATAAACTTGGTCACGCTTTCTCGTTAATGGGGGATCTCTAACCGCATCCACGTCAATGTCAGAAATGTAAAAAACATCGCTCATTGGCGACTGCCCGGCCTATTCCGCCAAATTCATAATACCTCGCGCATTAATGGTGTAAGGATTTTACAGCTCTCAGCTGTAAACCTTGATCCGCCGCACGTGGGGCACATCACATGGTATAGGATGTGTTTCCGCTCACATAGTCCTCGTTGTATCTCTCCCTTATCAGGAGATAAGATATATATCCAAATGACATTGATATTCCCTTGATTCTACGGAGGATCTCCTGTAATTTGAGTTGATTCTCCTGATTTTTCTTTTCGAGCTGATCTCCACAGTAACGGAAGTCATAGAGCTGACATGCGCAGTTCGGAGTTTCGGCGTTTCAACATGGATGCCAATATGGATTCCTAGCAGTGGGAGACGAGGTACTAATGTCCTACATTATCCGAGACCGTGTTGAGTGAATCGTCGCTTTGACCGAAGGGATAGAGGAAGGTCGGACTAATAGGATGCACACACCAGTATTCGGCAATTTACTATCGAACTCGCCGAAAAGTGTATGGTCGTGGAGAATGAATGCCACCTTTTGGCCTACGGTTACTGCCCACGCCAGTATGAGTCATTGGTATGGTTGATATATACCACCCAATCAGATACAAGTTCACTCCAATATGCGTATTGAATACTGTATTGACGACTGCACAATTCCATGTGTTCAGGTTGGACTTTGAACCATACCAAGATCGTCTAGCCTAGTTGAGTTGTGGATGGAGAATGACAACCAGAATACAAAAATCACAAAAGCTTAAACCGGACATCTTAATTTTGAACTTTAAATTTTGTTGAATCTCCAACCGGCAACACCCATGAGTAAAATTATTTTCTTCAATTGCATACATTTTAGTACATCCATATAAGCTATCGTTATTCAAGAATGTCATGGATTATTAACTATTCATTCTAACCGTTGTGTCTTTAATACAAATATCGCTCTGCAGGTGATAAATCCATTGTTTATACGGGGAACGATATGCAGGCAGTGGGCGTGCCTTGCTGATAACTGCGACCTATTGCACATCTTAGTTTGCTAAGGGCATTTCACGTTCCACTTAACACTACCCTTAGCTCAATGGCTTCGTTCTCCGTGTATTTCGCCCCATGTCAGCTTCCCCAAGCATCAAGTCACATGTCCGCTTTATTTAAACGAGCCAGTGATACATCTTAGTAAAATTATTTTCCTCAATTGCATACATTTTAGTACATCCATATAAGCTATCGTTATTCAAGAATGTCATGGATTATTAACTATTCATTCTAACCGTTGTGTCTTTAATACAAATATCGCTCTGTAGGTGATAACTCCATTGTCTATACGGAGAACGATATGCAGGCAGTGGGCGTGCCTTGCTGATAACTGCGACCTATTGCACATCTTAGCTTCCTGAGGGCATTTCACGTGCCACTTAACACTATATACCCTTAGCTCAATGGCTTCGTTCTCCGTGTATTTCGCCCCATGTCAGCTTCCCCAAGCATCAAGTCACATGTCCGCTTTATTTAAACGAGCCAATGAAATTATCCGAATTCAAATATTTTGACCTGGGAATCTCAGATGTGAGATATGTCGATTGCACTTAGATGCTCGAGGCGCAAGACTGTGGGAGACCAAACCGAAGTTGTGCGAATTAGCTATTTTATTTCTCACTCTAATGGAGCATGCTTCTTTGTTTTTCTTAAGAAAAATCATATTAAAAACGGCCTAACATATTAGAACAAAAATAAAATCGGGAAAATGGATATGATTTTTATTTTGTGGTGGGGGCACTTCGAGGCCCACCAAGAGATCATTCCAATCGATCGCTTTCTGGAGGTGTGTCTTCATTTTATGAATGTGATTGCGCCGATGTCGGGTCTCACGGGACCAATCGCATGTGACCATTTGGGAAACGCCCTATTACACTCAGATATCACCCGTTACCGCATGGCTATGAGCAGAAGTTTCTACGTATGATCGTGCCATGCGTTCGGATGATGCCTATTGCATGGATCAGTAATTATTATTATTAACTGACAAGATTGTTAATAATTGATAACAGAAAAACATGATGAGCTGGAGATTTCATAATGGGATAATCTTAATTCAAGCCAAATCAATTTCGTTCTTGGAAAAGTCGATCGTCAGCAACGGGATAATTTGCAATTTCTATGAATAAATGTGACTAACAGTCGGGTGATTTTCACCAACAGACGAACATGGATATTTTGTGACTGCATCGGGCATTGGGGGTCGTCTAAACTCAGACAACAGCCTTAATTGATTAGGGTACTTGATGATTGGATTTATCTGTGAACATCCGTGTTAGTATCTGCTCATATGCAGAGAGTTCCATGGATGTTCAGAGGGTATATGTCTGAGGAGTGGGAACGGTTGGGGAGGGGGTAGGACGGATCGTATTGGAAAAAAATATTTGGAACCGGGACGATCTGATATTGTATTATATAGAATGTATGTGCATAATTACTGAGTATTAAGATGGTCGTTAAAAATAGACATTTTAAAATCTGGGTTTTGTTTCACAGTTGTCTTGTGCTAAAATGCATGAAATTGGTTTATTCACTGAAAGATGTCAAAATCGTCTTTATTTGGAATAGAAACTGTCGTTTTAGTTTATATCAGCAGAATACAGATAATGATGACAGCGATATGATAACGCTCTATTCAGGACTACTCCGCAAGTACCCACCTGGAAGTTGAATCAGACGACGAATCGGTCGTGGACGAGGACTCGGTCGTGGTCGCTGTAAGGCAAATTAATGGATGATATGCACATTTCATAATGAATCAAATAACTGTTAATAGTAGTGATGTGGATTATGTAAAAGGTGAATATTCTTGAGTTTATGGATAATCATCAGTGATGTCTCTTCCAGTGTCACACACTCATAAGTCTGTGGAATTATCGACAAAATTAAACGAAACCTGTTCTCAGGGACAGGCCTGACGTTTTCCAAGTTCCGGGTTCCACAAACAATCAAAACAACTTGAAATACCTAAAATTTATATACTGGAAGACACTCCTGAACTAGAGGCATACAGACGGGTCATGACAAAACATATAAACCGAATTTCCGGGAAGACAAAGATAATGCACTTTTCACTTTTTTTTAAATGATACACTTTTCTGCACGTCACTTCTCTGGGTTTTTTCCTTACAATGTCGTTCACCTTCGTGTTTTTTCGGTGAGGTCCGTGTCTTTTCGGGTACGTCCGTGTCTTTTCGGTGAGGTCCGCCATCTTCAGAACATGATAGGCCATGTACTGACCTGTCTGTGGGGTTTTCCCACAATGTCGTTCACCTTCGTGTCTCTTCGGTGACCTCCGTGTCTTTTCGGTGAGGTCCGTGTCTCTTCGGTCAGGTCCGTGTCATCGGGCGTGACCTGGGTATGACTGTATGGGATGTACTGACTTGGTTCTGGGTTTTTTCCCATCATGCGGCGGTCACGTGATTAGGAGTGCATGTACGGACTTGTATGCCGTCCATTCATTTGAGTCGGGGACTTGGGGTCCCTACGGAAGGATTTTGCAAGTCATGGGTGGGTGTATGTAAAATGAGGATTTGTCTCGAAAATATAAAAAGCGGAACACGGACTTTACCTCTAAAATAGGGGAAAACCCCTATCAACTCTATCCCAAAGGGCTAATATCGGTCCCTGGCTTATCGGGATCTGCCTGGAGTGGGTGTATGTAAAATTAGGATTTGTCCCGAAAATATAAAAAGCGGAACACGGACTTTACCGCTAAAATAGGGAAAAACTCCTATCAACCCTATCCCAAAGGGCTAATATCGGTCCCTGGCTTATCGGGGCCTGCTGAGAGAGTGAGGGAGTGGGTGTATGTAAGATTAGGATTTGTCCCGAAAATATAAAAAGCGGAACACGAAAAGGGCTAATATCGGTCTCCGGGCTTATCGGAGTCTGGGTGCATGGGTGGGTGCATGTAAAATCAGGATTTTTCTCGAAAATATAAAAAACGGAACACGGACTTTACCCCCTAAACTAGGGAAAAACGTCTATCAGGGGCGTATATTGACTCCCATTGACCTTTGACCTCCAGTATAGAGTGCATCGGAGAGAGAACAAAAACAACAACAACAAGTTTTTTTTCATATAGTTTATTTTCCCCAATGTTACATCATACCCACGCTGGGGGAGCCGCGTTGGGTATGTTTACAACTCAAAAAGACTCTTGCCCAATCAGAGGCCACCATTTGCATCTGTCATATTCGTTCCTGTCCGTTAGATGTATTCTTGTCCAATCAGAAGTCGCCATTTCAGAAAGTTCCATCTTTGCTCGGTGTGACCTAAGCGTCGTCGGGCAGGCCTGGATATTCTTCGGGCAGCATGTCCTGAAACAGTTGTTTGCGCATTCTGATCGCATTTTCCAGGGCCTCGGTGGGTGGTAGCCCCATAGCCTCTTCCAAGTGACGCTTGGTCTTCATGATGGACCTGTGCGTAGGGTCGCCTTTCATTTCAAGCGGTAGTAAGGTATACTGTTCATAGATCGCCATGGCTGTTTTCCTGATGGGGGGGCGCATTTGGGTGTACGTCTGTTGTAAATTATACTCTCCGGCGTCCTCGATCGCTGCAGCGTAAGTATTGATAGCTGCTGTCACAATACGATCCCAGAAGGTAGGTTCTGCCTCACTTTCCACGGACGTAGGCTGACTATCTGAGGTCAAGCTCTCCGTATCCCTAGATAGACTCTCAGCAATCTCTGTTTCGGTATCAGTCGATACACTCTCAGCAGTCTCTGTATCAGCATCCGCCTCAACGGACTCCTCGGAGTCTTCAATCCCATGTATATTTTTCTGGTGTCGCATCATATCGTAATGTCTGGTGAACGTGCGTTCGCACTCAGAGCAAGTATAAGCCATGTTGACGGTTGAACGTCGATTGTGCGTGTTTTTGGAAATATGCTTGCTTTTATAGACAGTAACGCCCATCAACGCTTAGCTTAACGCTTCAACGCCCTGGTGAATTAGCTCAGAAGCTCTGATTTCCATGGAATTGACACCAATTCGTCGAAATACAGTGACGCCCGTCAACGCCCGTCGTTACACCCGATGACACAGACCTGACCGAAGAGACACGGACCTCACCGAAAAGACACGGAGGTCACCGAAGAGACACGAAGGTGAACGACATTGTGGAAAAACCCCACAGACAGGTCAGTACATGGCCTATCATGTGCTGAAGATGGCGGGCCTCACCGAAAAGACACGGACGTACCCGAAAAGACACGGACCTCACCGAAAAAACACGAAGGTGAACGACATTGTAGGGAAAAACCCCACAGACAGGTCAGTACATGTCCTATCATGTTCACAGGTCACGCCCCATTCACCCAGACCGGAAGTGACGTCATACCTGCAAGGGCGCCCCCTGGCGGAAAAAAGGAACCAAGAGTTACCTCCCTGGAAAAAACGACTTTATCCGTCTGCTATATGATATAAGTCCCCGGATGTAAACCACGGACGAACAGGTCAGTACACGCATTCCTATCATTCAATATAAACTTGAACTATCACGTGATCTCCCCGTGATTCCCCAAATACAACCACCTCGCTGGGGGTCTAATAACACCCCAGCCACCAGTCAGATTTTTGGACCGGATTCGGGGCCTTCGCGCACATCGCCGGAAGTGACATCATATATAGTAAAATAGATGTTTGCCGAATATCTCGATTACTTTTCAAGTCTGTATAATACATCTGTTGACCTAGCGTTAAAAAGAATTATCTGGAGATAATTTTCCCTGTTTATCTGGACAGAGCATATGAAAAGTAGTTCGCTCATGTGCAACACTAAAGGAGTTGTTCGGCCGGATTCAAACCGAACCGTGCGTTGGTTGGTTTCCCCTATACGTCATAGCAACGTAGTAAAGGTCAACTTCCGCTATTGGTGGCAGGGATGGTACAACCTGTAACCATCTCGGTCATCTATACGCGGTAAGACTGACCCTGGGATCGTGTGTATCCATTTACAGCCTACTTTCGGCAAGTGCGAGCAGAAATCAATACCACGTGACTTCGTCAGCCAATCAGCTAAAGTCTACCGACGTAACCCCAACGTAACTCGCCATTTTCGAATCATGTGATGCCCTACTTGTTGAAAATTACAGATCTACCACACCTCTTGGGTGATACGAAAGTCATTCATACCTATATATTTTGTAAGCCTAGCCTATATCTGTTTCCAAAGTGGTTGAAAACCTGTAATTTATCAGATTTCTCGAGTCTGTTCTCTGCCGGATGAAGGCCCAACAGAATCCCGTAATATACCGGATATCGCTCCGCAATAATGGAGACTCACGATTCGCAAGCCATCTTATGGATGGCGAAGTGTACGCAAATGAGGGATGGTAATGGAGCCTGCGAAATGGAGCATGCGCTGTGGGGAGGTTGCCCCAAATACAGTACATGCATAGGTCACGCCCGATTCACGCATACCGGAAGTGACGTCTTACACATGCGCACTCCCCGTGATGGAAAAACCCCAGCCCTAACATGCCTAAACATGATCCAAGGTCAAAGACGGGATGAAAGGATACAGGTCAACTCAAGTGCACTCATTGATCTTTGACCTCTGTCACGTGATATGCAAGTTTTCGAGGTCAAAGGTCAATGCGCGGGTTAATCACGGCTATACACTACTCACCTGGGCTTCCTTCTTCATATGTAATAATGGGGAAGCACATGGGATGTAGTAGAATATGATTTATCGTCACTTTCAACACTATTTCAGTCATGTCAAATTGCTCTACAAGTGGTAAGTATAACAGAAATGGTATTAGCCCAATTTAATGTCAAATTCATCTCAGAAATACAGAAAAAAAATGAATAATTAATATTAGAAATGTTTTGAATAATATGTTCTCTTGTAGGTACTACATGGGAGAAAATAATGGTCCAGTGGTATACTTGTAGATCAATTTGACGCTGCGTTTGGCATTCTTATGCTTCACTGAATTAAGCCTAATTGGCAGGTCAATTGATTGAAATGATGTAAAGAGTGAATGAAAATAGGTAAAAAATCATGTCTTCCTTCAATGTCTTTCTCTTATCTAGATTGGCAAGTGGGTAAATTTTCAAGGCCGTACTCCAAGCCATTGGGATAAAATCGGGATTGGGATAGTAATCATTGCTGGAGGTCCTAGCCTGCTTTTTGCTGTGGTGACGTAAAAGTGATCACTGTTTTTGCGAGAATTCCTTGGAACATCATCAAATATATACTGCTCAAACGTCCTTAGCCCCCAAATTGTTTTAGTCTATCACAGTTTCGAATGAGCGACAAACGCTAGGAACAGAAGGGTTTCACTTTAACGGTGGCAACGTACCGTAAACTGGGGGTGTATTCGGACGGATTTGAAGGTGTTT
This sequence comes from Hanleya hanleyi, assembly GCA_036873755.1. Taxonomy (NCBI): domain Eukaryota; kingdom Metazoa; phylum Mollusca; class Polyplacophora; order Lepidopleurida; family Hanleyidae; genus Hanleya; species Hanleya hanleyi. The sequence goes on from JAVTVY010038821.1 coordinate 90,772, forward strand.
CTCATCCACACATTTCATTTGATCACAGAATGTAATCATATCTGGCACAGATATTTAATGACGTTCCACGTATAAGCTCTCAAAATTTAGTACATATTGGATAATTATTAATTAAGCTAATTAAGACTAAAGATCGTCCGAATTCACCCCAGGAGTTGGGGTCAGTTCGGACAAGCACTAATTATGCGACGCCGAGCGAAAACATGCCTTCTGGGAGGCGTATTCATATACCCAAGCGCTAAACAAAACCGCTAGCCCCATTTTCGACTCATTTCCGGGCAGTTATAATCGGCCTTAATTTGATATGTGGCTTCACGATTTCGTAAAAGTTGTGTTTTTTCGAGCATAACCGGAACCGACACCACGGAAATATCTTTATCGGTTATTCTTACCATGTCCGAATTCACCCCCATGCACAGAAAAATTTCAGCCGAAGGTACAAACTGAACATTTCTCGAATAAATATGCTTGTTTTATTTTATTTTTTTGATATATTATCTCGTCAATTATTAAGTGTTTCGAAAAATATCCATCAACATATGGCCAGGGCTTTGAACTTTCGTGACCAGTATACGGAGTTTTGTTAAAATTGAGATGAACGAAAAAAAGTGTACTGAGTTTTCAAACTTCCAGACAAAAACCTCTGGTGGCTAAGATGATCATTTTGATGTCGTTTGATAATCTACCTGTGAGAAAAGAAAATAAAAGAAGAAAAAACGAGGTTTGTTTAATAATAAATGTAAAAAATAAACTTTTGTACTTTTCTTGGTCTGTTGTCCGAATTCACCCCACTGTACGATACCAGTCAGACAGCGAACACCCACGTCTTCACTATGCTGACAGTCATTTATTCCAACGGCATTGTGCCGACATTGGAATAAGGTAGCTTCTGTTCCCTGGCATACGACGTTGTCTAAGACTATCTGTCCGGTACCACGGCCGCCTAGACCAGCTTGCGTCACTGCAACAGCTTTGACACTATAATGAAATCAAGATTCAGAGGCATATCACTATCGTATCACCACATTACATTTAAAATATATTCGCTTTAATGGTTGGTTTATCGGGAATATTCCCAATTTTGAACACAAAAAAGCATTTTTGGCCAATATGATTGTATGAATATTTTTCGTTTTTTAGTCTCCACTTTCATCGGATTTCTTGTAGTGTTCCAAGGCATATATCCTATCATTAATTTATGCAAAATCTGGGGAAAGTCAATGCAAATTGCAAAAAATGTTCATTAGATAGGTGGCTATGGCTATATTTCTGACCCCCACCACTGAAGTTCATCCCAAATGTTATGAACACATCTCAATAACATAACGAACTAGAGAAATGCTAGCTTATGAAGGCATTTAGGCTAAGTTCAACCAGGTCTTACCGTGATCTATTTTCAGAGAGGTAAAAATGTGAATAACAATCATAGTTCCTGGTGAACACAATATTTAATGAGAAATGTGGGCTGGAGCCTAGATATTTGGCTTTGGATTGACCGTAAGCTATTTTCAAAGATTACAGAGGTAAGAATGAGAACAACAACTAAATTTACTCGTGATCACAATATCCCAAATAACCAAGAGGGCTAGTAACTGGGTCTTTGGGACAATGCTGTCTTATGAGTTTATTCCGGTGGACTTTGACGTATTATCACAGAGGCAAAATATTACGAGGGGATCCTCCATGCCCCCAGTTCCCAAATGTAAATTTCCTCCTACACCACCCAACCTGATGATGTTATCAGCACAGGACGAGGTTAATGATAAAAGGGAGAGAACTCATGTCAGGGCGCGTTAGTCTGACAGAACTTACAGTGAAGAGATAGAGATGTTTTGAAACAGCTGAAATTTACCTCAAAATATTCTGTGAGACGGCATAAAGGGGAGGGAAGTCTACCATGATCTGTTAGGTGAAGAAAGGAATAGAGGAGAGAAAATCTTGCCTCACGACAGCACGACAGTGCGACAGTCTCCATTCTACCTTACTAAGATGGAATAAAGGGTAGAGAAATATATCTCAAAATATTCTGCGAGACGGAGATAAAGGGGAAAGAAATCTACCACGATCTGTTCGGTGAAGAGATGGATAGAGGAGAGAAAACCTTACCTCGCGACAGCACGACAGTGCGACAGTCTACATTATACCTTACTAAAGATGGAATAAAGGGGAGAGAAATCTATCTCAAAATACTCTGCAAGACGGGCAAAACGAGGAGAGAACTCTCCCACCATCTGTTCGGTGAAGAGATGAATAGAGGAGAGAAAAGTTTACCTCACGACAGCACGACAGCCTACATTATACCTTACTAAAGATGAAACAAAGGGGAGAGAAATCTATCTTAAAATATTCTGCGAGACGGGGATAAAGGGGAGAGAAATCTACCACGATCTGTTCGGTGAAGAGATGAATAGAGGAGAGAAAAGCTTATCTCACAACAGCACGACAGCCTACATTATACCTTACTAAAGATGAAATAAAGGGGAGAGAAATCTATCTTAAAATATTCCACGAGACTGGGATAAAGGGGAGAGAAATCTACCATGATCTGTTCGGTGGAGGGATGAATAGAATCCCCTTTTTGCCGTCTCACAGGAAATATTGAGGTAGATTTCTCTCCCCTTTATTCCGTCTTCAGTACGGGAGACTGTCGCACTATCGTGCTGTCGTGAGGTAAGTTTTTCTCTCCACTATCCATCCCTTCACCAAATAGATCATGGTACAATTCTCTCCCCTTTATCGACTGTCACAGAATATGTTGATTCAGATTTCTCTCCCCCTTAATTCCGTCTTTAGTAAGGAGCTTGGAGACTGTCGCACTGTCGTGCTGTCGTGAGGTAAGGTTTTCTCTCCTCTATGCATTCGCCGAATAGGTGGAGGTAGATTTCTCTCCTCTTTTTGAACTTCCCGCAGGAAATATTGAGGTAGATTTGTCTCCCCTTTATTCCGTCTTCAGTACGGGAGCTTGGAGACTGTCGAACGGAGGTCTTTCTCTCCTCTATCCATCCTTTCGCCGAATGAGTCGAGGTAAATTGTTTCCCCTTGATCGCCTCTCGCAGAATATATTGAGGCAGATTTCCCTCCCCTTTATTCCATCTTTAGTAAGGTAGCTGGGAGTCTGTCGCACTGTCGTGCTGTCGTGCTGTAAGTTTTTCTCTCCTCTATCCATTGATCCCTTCACCAAATATGTTGAGATAGATTTCTCTCCCTTTCCTTCTGTCTATAATAAGGTATCTTGGCTCAGGGACTGTCGTGCTGTCGTGAGGTAAGTGTTTTTCTCCTCTATCCAGCCCTCCACAGAACATGTCAAGGTAGATTTCTCTCTTCTTTATCGCCTCTCACAGAATATATTGATTTGGATGTCTCTCCCCCTTAATTCCATCTTTAGTAAGGTAGCTTGGAGACTGTCGCACTGTCGTGCTGTCGTGGGGTAAGGTTTTCTCTCCTCTATCCATTGATCCCTTCACCAAATATGTTGAGAGAGATTTCTCTCCCTTTCCTTCTGTCTATAATAAGGTATCTTGGTTCAGGGACTGTCGTGCTGTCGTGAGGTAAGTGTTTCTCTCCTCTATCCAGCCCTCCACAGAACATGTCAAGGTAGATTTCTCTCTTCTTTATCGCCTCTCACAGAATATATTGATTTGGATGTCTCTCCCCCTTAATTCCATCTTTAGTAAGGTAGCTTGGAGACTGTCGCACTGTCGTGCTGTCGTGGGGTAAGGTTTTCTCTCCTCTATACATTCGCCGAATACTTTTAGGTAGATTTCTCTCCTCTTTTTGCCGCCTCGCAGGAAATATTGAAGCAGATTTCTCTCCCCTTTATTCTGTCTTCAGTACGTCAGCTTGGAGACTATCGCACTGTCGTGCTGTCGTGAGGTAAGTTTTTCTCTCCACCATCTCATCCCTTCACCGAATAGATCTTCCAAGGTAGAATTCTCTCCCCTTTATCACGTCTCACAGAATATGTCGATTCAGATTTCTCTTCCCCTTGATTCCGTCTTTAGTAAGGTAGCTTGAAGACTGTTGCACTGTCGTGCTGTCATGAGGTAAGTTTTCCTCTCCTCTATACTTTCGCCGAATATGTTGAGGTAGATTTCCCTACCCCCTTTTTGCCGTCTCGCAGGAAATATTGAGGTAGATTTCTCTCCCGTTTATTCCGTCTTAGTTACAGCTACATGTATATAGCTACATGTCCATTTCAATAGAGTACAACATGTACTTGAGGATGGCTGAATCCAGATCTATATGCCCCCAGTTCCCAAAATTTTCCCCTTTAATACACTGGCACAATACTGGAAATGAATATAATACATAATACATTGCTTCGTTCATTGCTCCCTCGCTATTTTGATAGCTCCACATTTTTGGGAACATGGGGCATGGAGGGTTCACCAATATTACAAGCAGTCATACACTTATTTGCGTTTGATAATATATCTAAGGAGCAAATTGAGATAGTCTCCGCCCAAGTTTATATAAGCTGCCTTATAAAGGTCTCTAGGTCAAGTTAACCCAGTACTGACCCTGACCCATTTTCGCGGGTCACAGGTAAAAATGTGAACAGCGGTCATATTTGTTTGCTATCACAATATCACAGGAGATAATTCATCTACCGGGGCCGTAGAACTGTTCAAGTTTGCTCCGAACTGACCTTGACATATTTTTAAATGTAAATTTCGCTAATATATTCTCCTAACATATGGCAAATAATTTCATCTACACTCTGGAACTTTACACAATGTTCCGTGATATTGACCGTTGTGCCAAGTGTAAGACTAAGGCTGTCCGACGACGGTCTAGCTAACTACTCAGGTTGAGGAATTTGAAGAACAAGAACACTCGTTCATTGAATGCTCCTCGTGGTGTTCCCACGTCGAATGCCATGATATGTTTGGTGACAAAAGGCTAATCCATTAATCGAATATTGTTCCGTTCCGTCAGAAAGGTAAATTCGAATTGACTCTAGCTCATTGAAAGAACATCCTTGTCGCCATTGCCCGACACATTTTTTCACCTGTGTTCTTTCGAGTCCAAATCTGACTCACAAAAACACAAAAGAGTACCGCGAACAGCGTAAAATTCAGGCAGGTTATTTGCAAAGTAAACCACTGTCCAACGTCATCTCCAATGACGTCTCATATGGGCTAGACATGGACAGTATCTGAGAGACAGGCAGTGGTTTCACACTGCGGTTGGTGGTGTGCTTAGATTTGTTATTCACTAATGTGATTGGAAGGTCGAAGATTCGACATCTAGAACGATGAAGGTTTAATGATAACGCGTTTAAGTAAGTTGTTTCCAAAGAATTGGCTGTGTTATTCATGGAATCAATCGAATGGGCAATTCCCACTAAGGTTCAAGTTAATCCCTGGACAATGCTGGCCTCGATGGCAGCGGGTGGTGCACCGACATCTGGCTGGTCGCTTGAGCTGCTGTTCATTCCGAGCGCTTCCCTTGACTTTAGCCCAGAATATATTTTTAATCGATGATAACTGGTATATTTTCGACCTGAAGTTCCCCGAGATTCCGTGTCATGACCTTTTAGGTCAGGTTTTTGTAAAACATAAACAGTTATATAACTTCAATTTATATAGGTTTAATATAGAAAATGGTTATGTAATTGCACTGAATTGTACTTTGTAATCCCGAATCTGATGTGCATGTTTAGAAAATGAGACAGATAGTCGAGTGGGAAGTCACAACTGTGTTGAGAGTTTGACGGGTTAGCTTGCCCCTGTAATATACCAGACTTGTATATATAGGAATGGTCGGTGTGTACAGGCAGACTAATTCACCATCATGTCTCGATGATAGCTGTACCTTCTCCAGTTTGAAAGACATTTACAAATGGTCTGATGTTAATGAAGCTGTGTTGGTCTGCCTGCCGAATGCCGCTGATCATTCTTAAGTTAGGTGGAATGAATATACAATGAATCGGCTTAATACTCAACAGACATGGACTCCGTCGTTGTTGTATCCTGTCTCATGTAAAGAGACTATCAAGTCCTCGAGAAATCTCGGAGGCGAACTGGAATCTATGCGGGTTATATAGACACCATCACGCGAGTCAACAGACGACCTTGCGTTATAATATCTAAGATCGCGCACAAGCCCTTGTCGTCTTAAAGACCGAAAATTCTATATTGACGAGCGATGCTTCAGGATAAAGAAAATTTCTGGATACAACTACAACATCATTAGACGACAGCTTCAGATGATCGACCGAGGACACTGAGAGTGCTAAATTTTGACCGAGCCAGTGAAAGTGCAGGAGCTCAAGGCATCACGAAACTTGTGGACAATCTGCGGACTGATATTCAGGCCAAGGACAATCGTCGTTTGCAAAGAGTACAGATAAAGGACCACATTTCTTCAATTCAAAAGCGTGATGGATTGTCTCCAAGTGAGGTGAGAGAATGGCCAGATGATTGCACCGTGGCGCTGCAGGCCTTCCTAGGCGTCAGAGGGGCGCCGGCGCAAATAACATCAGCGCTGGAGAAATGATAACCAAGGACAACGTCAACGATTCCAAGGTATCCAGATGAACAGGCGTGAATGTCCTCAATGCGACGATAGGCCAGTTTGTTTCCGGTGAGGCAAGCCAAATCACATTCAGGCCAACTACAGAGCCTACCTACCAGGAGGACCACGCGCTGTTATCTCCAAGTGCACGGTCGCAGAAATCTCCAAGTGCACGCGGCCCATGACAACCCCCAGAGGCAAGTAAGCTTTCGAAACAATTTCATTCAGAATCAATCGGGAAACAAATCGGGGCCAAGACTGCCAATCTACAAGGCAGAACAGTGACAGCTCTCGTTGATACAGGCGGATGTACAACCTTGTTAAGAAAAGATGTGTGGCAACGGTTGTCAGCACGTGGCCCTTTGCGAAAAGCTGGTACTATATACGTCATCAACGAGACGCCATTGAAGGTTCTTGGACAGACTGAGGTGAAGTTTGAAGAAGCTCGTTCTGTTCCAGGTACTGTTGTACCAGAGATGCTGCATCAGTGTGTCTTAGGTTCCGACGCGCTCGGTCATGGGTGTGCGCGTCTTGACTATGAAACAGCCAAAATGCGGTGGTTTGACAAAACTTACCAATTAGGAACAGTGCGATTTGGCATGAGGGTTGGATCCTCCACAGTTAAAGAGACTACGGGTCGTAAATCAAGTGACTGTGTACTTGAGAAATACCATGACCTCTTTGAAATTGCCAAGAAACCTGGAGCAGGAAGACACCCCCAGTTCAAGTGTACTATACCTACCGGAGATCATCCAACGATCAAACAACGGGCGTATAGACTGCCACTGAAGAAAAAACATGTTTTCAAGGAACAGATCTAAGAGATGTTTGACGCAGGTGTGATATGACCTTCAATCTCATCTTGGGCTTCACCAATCACCCTGGTACCCAAGAAAGACGGTAACATGCAGATTTTGCATTGACTATCGTAGGCTAAATTCCATTGTACGTAAAGATAGCTATCCTTTACCATTGATTTCTGACATTTTTGATTCTCTTAGTGGTAGTAGCATTTTCTCAACTCTCGACCTCAAAAGTGGTTATTGGCAAATACCCATGGCTGAAAAAAATATGGAGAAAACGGCCTTTATTTGTTCGGAAGGTCTGTGGGAATGGTCAGTCATGCCATTCGGGCTCTGCAACTTGAGGGCAGTCCCCCAGAGGGCGATGAATGACGTTTTCAGAGATTATGTTGGCAAATTTGTGTTTGCTTATGTGGACGACATTGTGATCTGCTCAACAGATGCAAAACAGCATGCTTACCATCTGGAACTTGTGTTCAAACGCCTTCAGGAATACAACCTTCAGCTTAAGCACAAAAAGTGTGTCTTTGCGGCCGATTCAGTCGACCATCTGGGCTACCATATATCAGCCAATGGTATTTCGCCATAAGGTCAAAAGATAGAAGTTATACGTAGTGTGTCACCGCGCACTTCAGTGAGTGAAGTCAGATCCTTACTGGGCATGACTGGATATTATCGGTCGTGTGTACCACAGTATGCCTCTATAGTAGGTCCACTCTTGATATTGACACGGAAAATGCACGTTTTTATTGGAGACCTGACCAACAGACAGCATTTGACAGACTGAAAAGTATATTATGTTCTGACATAGTTCTAGCCTATCCTGATCTACAAAGACCATACAAGCCATGCACAAATGCGTCTAGCTACGCAGTAGGTGCAATATTTGTCCAGGAGGGTGACGATGGTATAGAAAGGTTTATTCAGTATGTATCTTCAACATTGAAGGATGGTCAGTTGAGATGGCCAGTCATATGACTATGCAATACATAATGGGGTACTGTACTCTACTAAACGTCCATCGCCATTGGAAGCAGAATATCCCTGAGTAGTCTTGCCCTCAGCTTTCAGGCAGCGTGTATTGAAACAAGCTCGTGGGCGCACTGGTCACCAAGGGTCACATAAAACTCGAGAAAGTTTTGTGTGGCGTGGCATGCGCAGAGATGTCGGTTCATTCATTGACACCTGTCCGAGGTGTCAAGTTAATAGACGGATTCGGACTTGTCCACGGCACACCGAAATGCTACCCCGGACAGATAGTAGGCATGATTTGGCAGGCCCGATGACTCGCTCTTCTACAGGAAATGTGTACATTTTGGTCATTATTGACCACCATACTGCATGGGCCGAAGCATATGCTATTCCAGCAAAGACTTCTGAATGTGTTGAGGGAAAGTCCTTTGATGAGTACTTTACACGCCATGGTATACCTGAGATAGTGATTATCGATTTAGGTAAAGAGTTCAATGCTGGCTCATTTCGAAGAAAATTCAAAGCAGTTCATATTGAGCACCGTAGAACCACACCGTACCATCCTCAGACCAATGGCAAGACAGAAAGGTTTCAACCAGACCTTTAAGAATATAATTCAGAAGTTAGTGAATAACCAATCTAGACGTTGGGAGTCAGATGCCAGCGGCACTCATGGCGTACCGTAATACTTTACATGTCTTATACGCCATTCTTTCTGACCTATGGCCGCCGTACACGACTTCCGTTTTCACTTCCTGTTGATGCATCTCAAGATTTAGATGACAGACGATATTAGGTAATGTCTTACAACCTGCCAAGGTGGCAACGGAAAAGTCACGACGATATCACCGCGCTCAGATAAATAGGCGAGCTAACGCAGGTGAGTTCAAGATAGGTGATTCCGTAGTTGTAAAAGCCGAAGAGCGAATTAAACTTACATCTCATTGTGACCCCCAGTATGAGATAACCCGGATAAATGGCCCAGTTGCACATATCCGTCACTCCCGATCAGGGAAGCGAAATGTGGTGAATATCAGTAAGTTGAGCGTCGTTGACCCCCAAATCGTTTGAGATGGGGTGGTTCCTCGGCCCATGTGCAATCCTGCTCTTGGGACTCAGCGCAGTCTGGTTAAAGCCGAAGAACGGCATGAGAGTCACCCGGCTCCTCCCCCCTACGTAGAACCGCTTCCACAGGGATCAGTACCGTTGACTGACGGCTCCGCTCAGCCTGCGGCTCGTCATGGGGACGACGTCCTTCATGATGACACGATTCAGGTGGGTGGCACCCCAGATACGTCAGAGCCAATGGATGTCCAGATAGGGGATGATCCTAGCGAGGGTACCGAGCTAATGAATGAAGACATAGAGGACAATGACTCTGATGGATCGGACTGCCTGCCAACCACTCACCGTTACTTTCTGCGCGAGCGCAAACCACGTTCGCCCCTCCCCGGTGGTATGTATAATAAGAAACGCCGCACGTACACATTTCGCTTCCAATCATTATAGAGTCAGGATGTGGATCTTTTTGATCATCCTATTTGGCACAGCATGCGTAGAGCCGCATATATCAAGCCTTTCAGATGGTGTGCTTGTTCTCCGCGGTCGACCAATATCTCTCGTTAAAACAGATAGGTAGTTACTATCACAGCCCCAGAGGTACCTCCCACATTCCTTCAACGCATAGAGAAATTTGAGACGGCCATTAATGCATCTGTACGAGAGGACCAAATTCACCCTGATGATATAGTTAGTTGGTTCTATCGCTTAAGGCATATTCGACGAACCATTACTATGATTCATTCCGTTGATACTGATGGCAGGCAACGAAGACGATTGCTGGATTTTGTAGGCGAAGGGGCCGCCTTTGCCTTTGGGCTCGCCACGTCACATGAGGTCGATGACCTGCGCCGAATAATCCAATCAGCACGAGCAGAAACGAAATCAATTGTTTACTATTCTAATGAACTAGCCTCACATGTCAACAAAGCCTTTGATGAAATAGGGGTCAATCGTGACCAACTAAACAGACTGTCTGCTATTGTTGCTAATATTACTCAGTATAGTGATATTCTTGTTGATGATGACAATGAAGCTCGGACTGAACGACAGCGACTCATATTGTTACTACGTTTCGGGCATGTCGTTGACGCGTCAGAATTGACGTTGCAGTCTTTTGCGGAGGCTCAGTTGCACTACCGACACCAAGTGGCTTCTTTGGAGTTAGGCCGTCTAATGGAGGACTTGTTTCCACCCTCTCATTTTCGGGAGATGCGACAGCTCCTACCGGTGGGTGTTCGTCTCATTTTCCCATACAAATGGTATTACCGCATTGCATTGGCGCGTCCAGTTTTGAACAAGGAAACACTTTCCTATGCGGCCACTCTCCCAGTGACTGACGATGGCGCTTACGTCGAATATGGTTTGCAGTCCTGGGCTATGCCTTTAGAAGAGCTTGGACATGATGTACGAATTTTCTTTGCGGCGGGTCATATTGGACTGGACACAGAGACTGGATGGTATTTTGTCCCCACCCGGTGTGTGGGTCATTCTCCTCGAGTATGCTATGGTAGTGCGCAAATGCAACAAGAACATATTCCCTGCATTATGTTAACGAATAGTTCTAATACCGCTTCCATGGTGCGACTATTGCAAATTTATGATTCTGTGTTGGTCTGCCTGCCGAATGGCGCCGATCATTCCTAAGCTAGGTGGAATGAATATACAATAAATCGGCTTAATATTCAACAAACATGGACTCCTTCGTTTTTGTATCCTCTCTCATGTAAAGAGGATATCAAGTCTTTGAGAAATCTCGGAGCCGAACTGGAATCTATCTGGGTTATGTAGACACCATCACTCGAGTCAACAGACGACCTTGCGTTATAATATCTAAGATCGCGCGCAAGCCCTTGTCGTCTTAAAGACCGAAAATTCTATAACCAGTTGTGAATAGTTGAAATACCCGCTCCATGTTATAAGCATAGGGAAGAGATCACAATAACAACCCGCGAATGCGGTGGTCCACTTGCTGTGTATCCGACATTGGGGCCAGACAGCATGTGGAAAGACCCCTTTTTCAGACACGCCTTTATCTGTCCAAGTTTGAAAAATAATCGGTTTCGGAAAAAAAATTCATACATTAATATATTAGGTCTATTCGAATGATAATATATAAGTGCAAACATCATGGATATTCTCGTTCAAACTAATTTCTTTCGTCCAACAAAAATGAATCCCTGCCATACTCAGTATAGGAGGAAAATCGTAGAAAATAATAGAATCGACTAAAAGGGTGAAAATGATGCAATTGTCACTTCATCAGACCAGCCAATAGAAATTTCTTTACATTTTCTGGAGGAGCTTGGCTCAAGGGATTACCGCACTATTCAACAGAGAGAAAATGTCTCCACCTTCTTACGCTGATAAACAGCTTGTATCACTGACGTCCCTGCTCTCCTTGCTCCCCCCGCTGATTCACATTGCCAAGTTAGCGCCTCTTGGCCGTAAGAGGGCGCTCTGCACACGCCAACCACCAATGACCAATGAATATCACTCTTACAGAAGAGTTTTGGCAATATGAGTTGTCTCCCTTTTCAAACGTTCATATGTCGTTAACGGCAAAACAAACAATGAACGGACGGCAAAACAGCTCTAATTACTTTAATTTCTGAGTTAAGAGTGAACAGATTTCTGGATAACTTCTTCCATTGTTTAGTAAGGTTCGTCAACTGATTGCAAACATTTGTTCACTGATACCTTCAAATAATTAACAAATAAATCCCTGTAAATGTTGTTAATATCCCACTGATAAGACCACGCTTTATCGTCATGAGTAAATAGGAAGATCAAGATGCCTAGAATGGTAACGTGAAAACACCGTTCAATTGTTTCAGATTTTGAATTGAATGTTGACTGTTAATAAAGACAGGGAAAAGTTCCTTTGAATGATGCGGTTAGAGGGCGTGTCGCTGTCAAAATATTGGCATGGCTTCCACGTTACGTGAGAGTAGTGATCTCACTATCATGAAGGCATGACGTAATTTCGATCACTTGAGGTAGTTAGCCAATCGTGGTTAGTATGAGGAATCTGCTTATCTCCGAGCTAATACGGCACGGCGATTGGGTAACCAGATAAAGCGCCCCTTACGGCCAAGAGGCGCGAACTTGGCAATGTGAATCAGCGGGGGGAACAAGGAGAGTAGGGACGTCAGTGATACAAGCTGAATAGTATGAGCGTACCACCTTCTGTGTTCATGGTACATCAAATTTCGTCGCGTCCAAATATCATTAACAGTCCCGCGGAAATAATGGAGATTGGAGATAAAACTCCGTCTGCATTTCACCTATTTTATATATTGTACCAACTGTGTCTATTAAAGTTCCCTGCATTACAGGTCACGTCTGTTTGTTGAGGTTGCATGGATGTCTTAGTGAGTGAAAGTAGGATTGTGGAAATAAATACACGCGTATGATCAGATACGCAATAGCCAACCGTCGTTCGTAAATATACTTTCCACGCCCAAAATCAGAAGACCTTACCCACAACATACTAGATTCAAAATCCAACCAGGCATAAGCGATAAGCTAGCCATGGTAAGTTGACCAAAACAGTTGCTAATCCAAATGTTGAAGTATGCACATATAGGCCTACTCAACACTGGAGTTTTATTTTTTGACCAGCAGAGGAATATCTCCCTCAAATTGGATTTACTTGCTGTGAGGCTCAGGTGCTTGTGGAATAAATCTGGAAAAGATCATGCCATTAGGGTTAGCCCTAGGGTTCTTCTGTTGAAAAACATCTGAGATATCCTATTGATAATGCTCAGGTGCTTGTGGAATAAATCTGGAAAAGATCATGCCATTAGGGTTAGCCCTAGGGTTCTTCTGTTGAAAAACATCTGAGATATACTATTGATAATGCAGTAATTCTATGTCTACAAGCAGCCAGAGGATGCTAAGTCCCCCGCCGAAATGGCAGCAATATTTTTTAGCATTGTTGGTCTCGGGGGAAAAACATGAGTTATGCAACTGCTACTTCATAGGCGTTCGATGCGGAAGGGTCTTTCTGCTTTCCCAAGTTTTAAAATCAACTCAGAACGGTTGACTGAAAGTTTTTTTGCTTCTGTAATATAGTTTCCATGCAGTGAAGCATGGAAATTATGTACCTGAGAAGCGAACCCAAGTGACATCTCAAGGCATATTATCTGCAAACCAAATTTGACGAGAAGCTGAATGCATCCTCAACCTATTGTCTGGAAACCAAATTTTAAATTTGCCACCAGGTGTCGACACCTGTAGGTGCAAGTGAGCGAAATGCAATCCCAAGGATCATCTCATGACATGGTGTATCAGCATACAAACTTTGGGAAGAATCTGAAAAGGGGTTATTGCCTGGAAACCAAATTTAGATTTGTATGCACAAGTGTGCGAAACACAATCCCAAGTGACATCTATTGGCATATGAATACCAAATTTGAGAAGAATCCGATGAGCATGCAGTAATTGTCAAATTATTGCCAGAAACAAATTTCAGATTTTTCCACAAGGTGTCACCACTAGTATGCAGAAGCATGTAAAATACAATCCAAAGGGACATATCATGGCATGGTATCTGCATACCAAATTGGAGAAAAATCTGATGAGCGAAATCAAATTTAGATTTGACACGAGGTGGTCCTACCTGTAAGCGCAAGTGGGCGAAACGCAATCCCAAGCGACATCATAGGTCATGATATATACCAGATTTAAGAAGAATCTGACGAGCGGTTCTCAAGTTATTACCCGGAAACAAATCTGGTATTTCGCCACCAGGTGGTATCACCTGTAAGTAACAGTGAACGAAAGGCAATCCCACGCAACATCTCATGGCAAGGTACAATGTATATCATTATGCATGCCTAATTTGGAAAGAATTTGATGAGCAGTTCTCAAGTTATTGCCCGAAAACCAAATTTCGAGCAACATTCCAAAGCGTTTCAAAGTTATTGCTTGCAGCACAAAAGAGCGGAAAGAACCCTAGTGGCGCCACCTACAGGCAGATCTTTCTGAAACGCAATACCAATCAACATCTTGTCACAAGGAATGCATATGCCAAATATTGAAGAAACTAGATACAGTCGATCGAATACGATTGGAGGCATGCCTTTTGTATCTTTAGTAAAGAAAACATTCATTATTTGTGAAGAAAGTAAAAAAACGTAAAACATCATTAACATGGCCCCATAACATGCCTTGAGGGTAGGTACCCACATACCAAATTTAAAAGAATCCATTAAGGTCCAACAGTTACTCTCCGGAAATGCAATTTTACCTTGGCCCTCAGGTAGCGCCATGTGTAAGCAGATAGGCATAAAAAATAATCCCAACTGAGATCATGAGACACCCTTGACATTGGAAATAGAAAATGTTAACTTGGCCTACAGGTGGCACCAAGAAACACAATACCAAGTGAAACATTCAGGTAAGGTACATGTATACCAAACTTGGAAATAATTCATTCAAGTATTAAAAAGTTATTGTCCGGAATCATAATTTTAAGTTTGCCCCCAGGGGGCACCACCTATTTGTGGATCGGCATGAAAAACAATGCCAAATGATAAATTGAGGGGAGGTACCTACACACCAAATTTGGAATGAATCGGTTCAGGCTTTCAAAAGTTATTGTCTGGAAACACTTAACTCAGCTTTCAGATGGTCCCCCTATCAACATGAAAAACATTCTCAAGCCAGATCAAGCACGGTACCACGACACCAAATTTGGGAAGAATCCTTAAGGTTTTCAAAAGTTATTGTCTGGGGATGCGATTTTAACTTGGCCCGAGGTGGCGCCACCCAGAAGCGGATTGGCACGAAACACAATTCCAAGCAAGATCTATAGACAAGGGACATATTTACCAATTACAAAAACATGGGTCTGTGCCTGATAAATTGAAACCTTTTGGGGTTGCAATTATCCCAATATTGCAGACAACACGCAAATTTCAGCTTTCGCCAAGATATATTGGACAAATACAATATATGAGGGTCGGGCAAGGGCTAGTTTGGGAGATAGTGGGTGCGGCTCTCCGCCCTGGGGATGGGGACATGCTGTTCTTGAGGGTAGTGTTAAGTGTGCTGACATGAAAGCCATAGAAAGCTCCCTGTACATGAAACAACCACACTGACAACTGCATGCCATCATCTGTCCGTCCGGAAAACCAAACCACAAGGTGGAATTCAATTCAATTCAGGAAATTGATCATATGCACAGTGTGCACCCAAACTTTAGGAACTCAGTTGTAATTAATATAGAAAGTTACACGTGTGGACACAAATGGTTCCTGCAGAAGCTTTAGGGTAAATCATATGATGTGAGAGGCAATTATTTGATAGCAAAATTGAAGGAAATGTTGCCCTTCATTTAAAATGACACGAAATTTTTAAAAAAACTGGGTTCGGTATTTCATACATCTGAATATGGTTCGTGCAAAAGCTTTGGGGTAAATCATATGATGTGAAATAGAATGATTTCATAGCAAAATTGAAGGAAATGTTGTCCTTCATTTAAGGAGACACGAAATTCAAAACTAACAGGGGTTCGGTACTGTGGGGATTCCCCCGCCAGTTATTTCATATTATACTTCTGAAATAAAATATGGTTCCTGCAAAATCTTTGGTGTAATATGATGTGGAATAGAAGGACTGGACAGCAAATTTAAGAAAATGGTGTCCTTCATTTAAAGCAACATGATCAAACCTAACAGCAAGAAGCGGAAGAAAGAAGAAAAACTGACAAACGCATTTAGGAATGCCTAATTATTAGACAAAGCATTTGAAAGTTATCGCTTGCGAAGAACTTGAATGGAAACCATGGAGATGCACAGAAGATTGGAACAAGACCCAGTGGCGCCACCTTCAGGTGGATCTTGCTGAAACGCAATAAAAACCCATGTCTGGTCACACGGAGTGTATATGCTAAATTTCGAGGGAATCCGACAAAGCTTTTGGAAGTTATCGCCTGTGAAAAATTTGAACAGACATCCACAGACACAAAGAGAGCAAGACCCATTTTAACTGGAATGGACACGAAGAAGCGAAACTCAGTGGCGCCACCTTCAGGCAAATGATACTGAAATCCAGTACGCAACCGCGTCTTCTCACAGGGAATGCGTATGCCAAATTTTGGAAGAATCCAAGAAAGCGTTTGGAAGTTATCGCTTGTAACTGACATCCACGGACACAAAGAAGCAAGATCCATCTTGACCCAGTGGCGCCACCTTCAGGCAGATGTTGCTGAAATGCGATACGGACTTGCGTCTTGTCGCAAGGAATGCGTATGCCGAATTTCGGAAAAATCCAATAAAGCGTTAGGAAGTAATCATTCGAACAGACATGCACGGGCATCCACGGACATGCACGGGCACATAGAAGCAAAATCCATTTTGACCCAGTGGCGCCACCTTCAGGCAAATGTTGCTGAAATGCGATACCGACTTGCGTCTTGTCGCAAGGAATGCGTATGTCGAATTTCGGAAGAATCCAATAAAGCGTTAGGAAGTAATCATTCGAACAGACATGCACGGACATCCACGGACATGCACGGACACAAAGAAGCAAGAACCATTTTAAAGTCCCCCGGCCGCGTTGCAAAAAGATCGAATCGCTTCAGTAATGCATGTTTCGTAGTTCAAAGAAAACCTCAATCTCAGTAAACTCAGATATAATATCACGGAATATTATATCTGAATTCAGCCCTATACAAATCCCATGCGAATGTGAAACTACATTTGTTAGGCAGTCAGGTGGCTAGCTTGTTGAAATCACGCCCACATTGATTACACACGGTAGCATGTGGACTAATATATAAACATTATCTAGAAACAGTATCCAAATATGGCATCATTTCCAGACAGTGTGCATGGTAAATACCATAGCCTTACGTCTAGATGGTATTCCCCCGATTTACCATCTTGGTTTACCTAAATTGAGAAAACATGAGATTGATTTGATTTTATTTTGAGTTTTTTTTATATAACCGCGATTCGAAACGCTTTCTTGTCCTAATTTGGGCATATCGTATTTATAATCTCACTTACAATAAGGATATTGAGTGATATTTGATCAAAAGCCATCATTAGTACTCACGCATTTACGTTCAGCCATCGGCAAACGACTTTTGCATCTAGCTCACCAAATGAGTCATCACATACGGTTCCCCATGCGCCATTATAGAAGACTTCCACACGCCCCTCGTTAGAGTTTGGTCCACCCGCAAGACGGACGTGAGTGAAAGAAGGTACTGGATCTTGAATAAATATGACAGGAAGTCAATAACGTCCTTGTTGGATAGTTTTTCAGACTGGGCTTCTAATAACTCATCTGCTATTTTGTGTAGTCATGAAATTGAACACAGCATTATACATATATAGAAGTATCTATAGTGTGCCTTCTTTTCCACCAAGTTTGCCTCCGTTCTAAAGATATCAGTGATTTATTTGAAGAGTGTCGCATTTCTTCGAATTATTGATTCTATCAATAATTGAACTGTCACAAAATCATTTCCAGGACGAAACTAAAACATATCGAGAGAGAGAGAGAATAATTTGGTTTGAAAGATATAAAATATCTGAATCTAAAAGTTCAAATATTTTTGATAAATATTTTATAAGTTATAAGCCAGGATATGTGATAAATTTTCACAAACCGCTGTATTTTCGTTCAAATAACCTAGTTGTAGTAATCAGAAAAACAAAATTGTCACTAAATTCTGATTTCCTGAATACTTTCAGCTTTCAGAAAATATAGTGGGATAAGGAATATAACAGAACTGATATTAGCCCAATTTAAAGTCAAATTCACCCTAGGAATCCAGAAAAAATAAATTAAAAAGTAATATTGGAAATGTTTTGAATAAGATTTTTACTTAAAACGTACTACATGAGGAAAATAATGGCCCAGTAATATTGTTAGACACTTGTAGATCAATTTGACGCTGCGTTTTGCATTCTCATGTTTTACTGAATTAAACCTAATTGGTAGGTCAATTGATTGAAATGATGTAAAAGTAAATGAAAATAGTTAAAATATCATATGTCTTCCTTCAATGTCTTTCTCCGATCTAGATTGACAAGTGGGAAATTTTCAAGGCCTTACTCCAAGCCATTGAGACAAAATCACCAATAGACTGACATAGGAGTAGTAAGCAAAACACCGTTCGAGTAGATGGCTCGCCACTGCGAATGCGCAGGAATTGTGGAGTGGGTGTGCGCGGGAGTGTTGTGCGCAGGTATGACGTCACTCCCGGTCTGGGTGAATGGGCGTGACCTGTGAACATGATAGGACATGTACTGACCTGTCTGTGGGGTTTTTCCACAATTTCGCTGACGTCCGTGTCTTTTCGGTGACGTCCGTGTCTTTTCGGTGACGTCCATGTCTTTTCGGTCACGTCCGTTCACCTGTGAACATGATAGGACATGTACTGACCTGTCTGTGGGGTTTTTCCACAATTTCCCTCACGTCCGTGTCTTTTCGGTACGTCCGTGTCTTTTCGGTGCGTCCGTGTCTTTTCGGTAACGTCCGTGTCTTTTCGTTGACGTCCGTGTGTTTTCGGTGTCGACCGTGTCTTTTCGGTACGTCCGTGTCTTTTCGGTGCGTCCGTGTCTTTTCGGTAACGTCCGTGTCTTTTCGTTGACGTCCGTGTGTTTTCGGTGTCGACCGTGTCTTTTCGGTGACGTCCGTGTCTTTTCGGGTATGTATGAGGGTCTTGAGGGAGGCGACTGTATGTGGCGAGTTGTATGTGTTTTTTTATGTGACGTCGCGTGACCTGGGAACATGATAGGACATGTACTGACCTGTCTGTGGGGGTTTTCCCACAATTTCGCTGACGTCCAGTGGGGTTTTTCCATCGTCACCGAAAAAAACACATACAACTCGCCATATACAGTCGCCTTCCTCAACACCCTCATACATACCCGAAAAGACACGGACGTCACCGAAAAGACACGGACGTCACCGAAAAGACACGGGCGTCACCGAAAAGACACGGACGTCACCGAAAAGACACGGGCGTCACCGAAAAGACACGGACGTCACCGAAAAGACACGAATGTCACCGAAAAGACGTATAAAAGTGGATTTTTTTAGGGCATTGTTGCATTCATTGGCCTGCTTGACCAACCTGCCTCACCAGCCTGCCTGACCAGCCTGAGCCTGCCTTACCAGCCTGAACCACTCTGGCGACAGGAGCTACTTGCCTGAGCCTGCCTCACCGGGACTTGCCTCACCAGTGCAACTTCACCAGCCTATCTCACCATAGCAGCTACTTGCTTCACCAGCCTGAGCCAACAGTCATGGAGTCATCTCACCGAGCAAAGCTTCTACAGCACCGTATTCGCCTCGTTGATGAGATGCAGCATGTGGCCGATATATGTGATCTGCTTATGGTGGAAAACATAATCCTTAAACACGGTGTGAAAGATATCATGTCGGAGAAGACCACTTCGCGACAAAACAGAGCCCTCATCGACGATCTACTGTTCATGGACATGGACATCGCCGAAGGGAGTACAGGTACCAGACGTACCCACGAAGAGTCCGGTCCACCTGCCAAACGTCCCCGACTAACACCTTTAAAAATGCCTCAGCAAGTGCTTCAGCCAGTGCCCCAGCAAGTGCCTGAGCAAGCGAATGAAGAGGTGCTACTTCCTATGTCTGTGCAGCAGATCAATGACATCATCCAGCAGGCCTACCAGGCGGCCAGACGAACACTTGGGAGGTCTCTCCCTATTTAACTGTGAGCGTCAAAGAAGAGCAAGTGCACTTTAACGCACCGGCCTGGGACGACAAACCACCTAAGCATATCGCCTTGACGTTGGAGACGTGGATAAGAGTACAGGCAATTATTACGCCGTCGATGCGGTCATTGACCACCAGGGGAGCGACGAAGCGAAATTTTATGTGGGCGACGACATCTTCCTCACCTGTTCTATGTTCAACAACATGCTGCTGGTGCATATTCGTGAATGGAAGTTGAGGGGAGATACGCGTATTCCTTTACCTGAGGGCGTCACCCTGCAAATACCTGCGTGGCGGAAGCTGGAGAGTCTGACAGGTGAAATTCATGAAGTCCTGTTTGACCAGGTGACTTAGTATATTTATAAGAAGTACATCGACACATTCCTGGATCATCTCAGACACCGCATTCGACACTTGCGTATCAAGCAATGTGCAGGCTGTCAGAACAAGAACGGTCTCTTCAACACGCATACGTGTATGAACAATAGTATACCATCCGACGCGCTGATGACTGAGGGACTACACGCCGTTAACGAGGTGCAAATTGCCCTGGCATTGCAAGCTGCCTGTCCACCCAGAATTCCACGTGAACAGATTGCCACCTTCCTATACGTGCACCAGGGGCAGAAAGACAGTGACGAGTTCAAACAAGTCTTGTTGCATAAATATTGAACATTCAGACAAGTCTTGTTGCATAAATATTGAACATTCAGACATCACCGTATTCCTACATTCTATGTTCATTCTATGTTCATTTAAGCGCCTTAACAACGTATAATTGTATTAGAAAATTCAACAACAAGAGTCTACTGTGGTGAAAACGTTATGTTCATTCTACTCTGTTAATAAATATTAGAAATTCAAATGTGTGTCAGTGTTCACTCTATGCAAAGGGATATTGGTGTGGGAGCTGGTGTTTTGTGCTTTTAGTTAGAAAGTTTCCCCCCTTTCGGGTGTAATTAGGTGGCCCTAATAATGGCCTTTGGAAAGTACAGCGGGTTGGTCATCACACTGTTACGGCCGGAATATTTTTTTGATGTTTGATACCCATCCCCGACATACATGGCATCGTAACTTCATATTGTTACGGTCAACCGGTACTTCAATCCCCGAAAGAAATACTCAGTTGATCGGTCAGGATGGTGATTAATTATTTGTCTATCAATCACCATTAATTTATCAGTTCTGACACCACCGGTTTTCAACCGGAACATGCATTTCATCGAATACTCAATAAAGAATGAAGGAAAAATGCTGTTTGAATTCTCAATCAATAACAATATTTTATTCAGATTGTTTCATCTTGTTCATGACATCAATACCCCAAGATCTATCATTAGATCTAGATCTGTGTAACCTTGAGCACATATAACTGTTAAGAATCTGGCTTCTGATGCACCAATTCAATATCCTTTACCATGGTGTATATACAGAAAGGGGAGGTAAAAAAAGCTCTCATGAGTATAGCTGTTATTTTGTATCATTTCCTGTGTTAGGATAGCTGTAATCTCCAAGCTACCCCGAGGTCATCTGGCTTGGGATGGTTCATCACATCAAGGGCAACAACTGTGGTCTGGAAGAGCTTCTCAATCACATCAAGGGAGACAACTCCTGTGTAGTCCTGAGCTGCTTTGGATCGGGGTGGGACGACTGACTGTGTAGGCTGATGACGTAATGACTGCACCTTGACTAGTCCCTTGCCAATGCTGACGTATAGATTACCTCTAGCTTTATTTTTATGCCAAGCTCTTATCCCGAGCTTCTTTGGTTCGGGGTGGGCGACTGACTGTATAAAATGGTACCGTACTGACGTGGCCCCTTTTCAAGACTAACGTACAGATTCTCTCGTGGTTTATTTGTGCTCCGAGCTAATACCCCGACCTTTGTTTGATGCATTTACCCCGAGCTCTTATCCCGAGCTTTATTTGTTTTGTTTTCCCCGAGCTAGATCATCTCCGGTAGTTGTATCCCGAGTGTTTTGACCATGGGAGGAGTGCCACTGGTTCACCGGTGTTATTTCATAGTGGAGGAGTTTTTATTTGTCTACTCACGGTCTAATCCGTGCCTTGCGTCTAATCGCAGTCGGGGTGACTTTACTATGCGTCTAATCGCATTCGTTGGTGTGGGCTTTCGCCCAAAGCAAAGTGAAGAAATCCCGTCGGTGTTCGCCTATTTATAGCTCGCTGGTGACCTCTGGCTGACCTCTAGTAATTCATAAAGTGTGCCAAAACTCTCGAAACCTCATGAGAACTCTTTGCCTCTAAATCATTTATCTAAAGTTAATGGTCTATAATCTTCAGTGAATATGAATGATCGTCATTGAAGGAAGTTAATTGAATCATTTACAAAAGAGGAAACTCTGCGAAAGTTACTCTAAAATTACGTAAAGTTTGGTGCGAGAGTGAAACCTCGTTATCGATTTCCTCAAAACATGGCGACCATCGGCGAAACTGCTCGCCAAAATATGTGAATAAACATGGATTTACCGAACACTGAAAGTTATCTCACTACAAAAACTGGATAGACAACTAGAACAATCATTTAACCAAATACAGTAAGTAGCGACAACAATAGCAATGTAGTTATCTTCAAATCGAGCGAAGTCGGTCGCTGTCAAATCTCTGACGAAACTATCGTGGCTATAGTCTGTTGCATAAAACAACAACAACAACATACTATATCGCATACAATAATATCCGGGGACAGACGTTCATCAACAATTACTATTATAACTGAACTGGAAATACTAACAATGGATAAATTTATATTACATCAAAATATCAGATCGTCACACTGCCCCCCGCTTAAATGTTAGCTGTCCTCAGCAACATAGAAAGTATTAAATTGAAATTATCCATGTACATTTAATCATGACAATATTAATTCAATGTCTTTTATGTCTTCTTCAGGTTGGCTTCTCCATGAACATCGCTCATCTGGTCCTCTAACCCTTGGTCAGGACATCTGGTCCTTCTCTGGTCATCCATGGGGTAGTGTCCAGGGAGTGACATCATCTTCATCCATGGTGTATCATCCAAGGAGTGACATTGTCATCTTCATCATCCTCATCTTCATCATCATCCTCATGGGTGTGGATGCGTGTTGTACTCTCATGGTATTGGGCTTTTGGTACCATTCATCCGTCTAATGGTCATCTCAGGGTCTGCGTGTTGGTCTCGCCTTCCTCTTGGAGTGAGCTAAAGCCTTCTTCGCCCATTTTAGGACTGTCGTACCCTCATATGGCTTTAATTTGTTGTGATGTACAACTCTCTTTTTACCATCTTCATCCATCTGGATGACGTAATCCAAGTCATTTATCTTCTGGGTGATCAGATATAGTCCACCATAAGGAAGTTTCAGTTTGGTACTGATTCCCTTCTCCCGTTTCTCATGGTAGTACCAAATATAATCTCCTGGTTTGTACCTGTGTGCTAGGGTCTTCCCATCATAAGTCTTCTTTTGTCGTTTTGCTGCTTCTTTTAGTCGTTGTCTTGTAATATCATGTGCATGTTGCAGCTTATCACGGAGTTCATCTACATATTCCCCATAGGATGTCATCTCGTCATCAGTATCTGGAATAGCTCTACCAAATATCACCTCAGCAGGTAGTCTGACTTCTCTTCCAAGCATGAGTAGATTTGGTGTCAACCCTGTACTGTCGTAAGGGGTGGCCCTATAAGCTGCGGCCAAACAACCCAGGAACAGGTCCCAGTCTTCTTGTTCATCTCGCAAGTACGCCCAAATCATGGGCACTAGAGTTCGGTTAAACCGATATCTTGGCGTCGTTCTTGTTTTCCGGATCTCCAGCAGTTTACAAAGTTCCGAGAATACATCGCTTGTATAGTTCGATCCCTGATCGCTGTGTAAATCTAAAGGGCAGCCATACCTGCTAATAACCTCATTTAGAATTACACGAGCACATGTGACTGTTGTCTGATCTGGTATCGGGAAAATTTCCACCCAATTAGTGAAATGATCTGTTACAATCATGATGTATTTATTCCCTCGTTCCCTCTCTGGAAAGGGCCCTAAAATATCTGTTGATAGCCTGTCCAGAGGGGCTCCCACTCTCATATCTCCAAGAGGGGCTCTGGGTGACTTGGTCGGGGCTTTGTTCGCTCCACAAGTGTCGCAACGGCGAACCCAGTTGTCCACGTCTTCTCGTAATTTCCACCAATGAAATCTCTGCATTGTCTTCTTACGAGTCTTCTTCCGTCCCAGGTGCCCTGCAAGGATGCAATCATGCATCTGGTTCAGTACATGATCTTTCATACTTCTAGGTACCAGGAACTGCCAATGACTGCCAGTTGCATCCTCTCGCACAAATCTTCGGAATAACACCCCATCCTTTACTTCGAGGCTGTCCCATGAATTGCAATAGTGTCGTGAGGCTGGACTCGATGCACATATGTCTGGTCCAGACGGTCGTCGACCTTCCTCATACCATCTTATAACAGGTCCTATGTCAGGATCCTCCAGTTGCTTCTTCCTAAGTGTTGACATAGCATAGCCCTGCATCCATGGCGTCTCAACTGCTTTACGACTCGAGTTCATCTCGGGACGATCTGCATCAGTCTCCCTCAGGTTATGTTCACTGGAAAGGCCTGTCTCAGACTGGCCATCAACCCTAACCTTGTTTTGACATGATCGGCATACTCCGTCATTCCCGTCAGAAACCATAAGGTTGTTCAAGGTGATGGTACCCAGCAACAGCAACACCATATTCCAAACATACCAGAACACATTACTTCCTAACTTCTGTAGGAAAACAACAGACCCAACACAAACCGTGTCAAAAAGGTCAATTGGTGCTTTATTCCTGGAGCTTACCCTACGCAGTTCATCTTTATCTTGAATATTCTCCACAGATGCACTCTGCATATCGGTGGTCCGTTTACGGCACTTCACACAAGGTCCGCATCTCAAAGGTTCATCTTCGCATTCACACAGTCTAGGGTTTGGGCATCGAGACAGGGCATCAGCATTTTGGTGGCTCTTCCCAGGTCTGTACTCTATCTCAAAGTCAAAGGCTGATAATACTTCTATCCATCTGGCAATCCTATTCTTCGGCTCCTTCAAGCTGAACAGCCACTTCAGTGCCTGGTGGTCTGTTCGAATCAAGAACTTTCTCCCCAGAAGGTAGTGACGAAAATACTCTGTGAAAAATTTCACAGCCAGTAACTCCTTATCTGTCACACAGTAGTTCTTCTCAGCTTTGTTCAATACACGGCTGGCATATGCGACGACACGTTCTCTTCCATCTTGGATTTGTGATAGAACTGCACCGATACTGATGTCGCATGCATCAGTATCTAAGATAAATAGGCATTCATCTTTGGGATATCCCATGATATCCGATCCAGTCAGAGCAGTCTTCAGTCCTCTAAATGACTCTTCACAGTTTGATGTCCATTGGAAGGGTGTGTCTTTCTTCGTTAACTCGGTTAGTGAATGTACCAGCTTGGAAAAATCTTTTACCCAGCGTCGGTAGTAGCTGCCTAATCCTAAGATACCTCTTACTTCGGTAACATTTCTCGGGGTGGGCCAGGCTACAATCTTCTCCACATTTTCCTCATTTGGCCGAATTCCATCACCAGAAATTATATGTCCAAGAAATTCGACTTCCTTCTTCATCAAATGGCATTTAATCGGCTTCAGTTTTAGCTTCGCAAGCTTGATTTTCTCCAGAACTTCTCTAAGTCTCTGTGTGTGTTGATCAAACGTATGGCCAAAAATCACCACATCATCGAGGTACAAGAGACAGGAAATCCACTGGAGTCCAGATAAAGCAAGTTCGATGCATCGTTGGAATGTAGCAGGACTATTGCACAGCCCGAAGGGCATTTTTGTGTACTCCCAGAGGCCAAATTTTGTTACAAACGCGGTTTTGGGGATGTCTTCCTTCTTAATAGGAACTTGATTGTAGGCTGAGGTAAGATCAAGGGTAGAGAACCATGTTGCACCTTCAATTGCGTCAAGACAATCTTGAATTCTGGGCAGTGGAAAGGCATCTTTACGGGTTACCAGGTTAAGGCGGCGAAAATCTACACATGGCCTCACTGAACCACACTTCTTCCTGACCAACACGATGGGTGAAGCCCAGGGTGATGTCGATGGTCGAATAGATCCCTGTTTCTGAAGGTTCTCTAATGCCTTCTTATCTTCTCCAGCAAACGCCATGGGTAATCGTCTCGGTGGTTGCTTGATAGGTTTTGCATCACCTGTATCTATGACATGTTCCACCAAATCGGTACACCCCAGGTCAAATTCGTCTTTAAAAAATACTTCTCCATAGTCTCTCAGCACATCAGCAACAACATCATGTTTGGCTAGGTCGAGTCCGTGTACCGTCTCAATATACAAATCTCTAAGGTGTGTCGGTACGTTCACTTTCTCACTACTTTTAGGTCGGGGTACAACTGAGGCTTGGCGTGTGATTTCGGGTATGTGGTTATGTACTTGAATTCTTCGGACTGCCTCAAAGTTATCTTTTTCAGAATCTTCTTCCATATCCAGGAGGATCTTGATATCAGAATCTACACATGTTTGATGTTTAATGACCCTGGGCTCTGGAAAAGGGTTCAGTACTCTGACCCGGATATTTCTGGTACTCTCGACATCAACGAAACATGGCGCTATAACAAGTGAATGTTTCTCCGTAAACTCTGGTGAACCTTCTATTACCAGCTCTGTTGTCCCATCTTCCATATAAACCTTGTGAACTACTGCATTGATAATCACCTCACTCATCCCCGGAATATTGGTATCATCTGCCGCTAGTACCCTCCTCAGTTTTGGCATTGGAATCTGTTTAAGAGGTATCACCTCATCATTTAGAATCATTTTCCCCTCTCTCAAGAGTATATCAGCTGGCCCCTCAGGTCCCTTCTGTAAAATATCAGTTCCCAGTAATATGTCGTCTTCTATATCTGCGATGACCGATTCCCGCTTTAGCATCAGGGGTCCTAAGGTAAGTTCGAAATTCCCCTTTCCCATGTATTTTAGAGTTCTTCCATCCGCACAGGATATGATGCCTTTTCCCGCCTTTCTTAACTTGGGGCGCTGGGACTCAGGAATTCGAAAAAAATATTCTATCAGAAACGATAGTCCTTGTGGCACCTGTATCCACGGTGTAGGTAACATCTACGCCATTTAAGGTTCCCTGGATGTATACACCATCATATTTGGGAATTTCTCGTCTCACTGATTCAGGAGGACTATTGGAAATATCATGGGGTGTACATGTAGTTTTTGTTTCCATAGAAATATCGCCTTGGCCATCGAGATGAGGGACCGTCCCCTGGCCTACTGAGCCGATCCCTTGTAGTTTGTCTGCTCAGTCACATTAGTGTTATTCGTCTGTGGCTCGGTAGTTCTACCAAATCTAGAATATCCGGTCCGAGGAATGAAATTCTGGGCCCTGGGATTCATCTGTCTTCTGGGATAAGCATTATTCGGGCAAACTCTGGCAAAATGATTTTCTGCGCCACATCGATAACAACCCGTGAATTTTGCTCTGGCTGGTTCCGAAACATTCCCAGGATTCATGCTGGAACTAGTTTGTTGTGGGAAAATGACTATGTGGCCGTTGCTCGAGTTTCTCCATCCGTTCCACCATTTTGTTGAACTCGTCCCGTAAGCCTTTCTCGTGAACCTGGCTCACCATTTCAACATTATTAGTACCAGTAAACTTCTTATTTCCGCCTTTCTTGGCATCTGGTTTTCTGTCCTTCACAGATGAGGTTTGCTTGGCCCGTTCATCTAACTGCGCACTGATATCATCTAAAATTTCCTGTCCGTCAGTCCCATACTTAACAGAGCGGGTGGGTTTCTTCGAACTTCCTCCAGTTCTCCTCTGTGTTGCCAGGAAGTTGACTTCATACACTGCCTCATCTATGTCCCTTGGCTCCTTTACATATTCCACATGAAAACATGCATTTTCATCATGCAGATCATCTAGGAATTTTCTGAGTAAATCTTCACGTCTGGTCGTGTGGTTCCTGTTAGCATAGGCCTTGTCGTATAAACGTTTCAGTTCAGCGGCATGATCTTCAACTTTCTCTCCATTTCTCTGAGCTCTGTTGCTAAAAGCAGCCCCGAATGTTTTCGGTGTTTCTATCCTTCTAAATCTGTGTCCCAATTCATCGATAAGAGATTCGTAGTTACCCCGAACTGATTTGGATAGCTGGCCATACACAAACTCTCCTGCCCTGCCTTGAAGTCTGGGTAAAAGTTCAGCCAGTTTCTCATCTTTTGTCCAGCCTCTGATTTTAGCGACATCTTTAAATCGGTTATGCCACACTTCCCATTTCTCAGCCCCGGTAAATGATGGAAGCTTCGCATTTGATTGTCGGGGTACAGTCCATCTAGACCGTCCTTTACTACTTTGTGTAGTTTGACTGTTGTCGGAATCATTATCACTACTTGAGCTGCTGCTAGTGAGAGGAGGGGTGATTTTTCTTCGGCTCGATGTTCGAATAATTTTTTCTTTGCTTCCAGTACTCCGTCTAGTCTTAGAAACTGGTCTGTCGTGACAAATCTGACTGCCGGACTGGTCACCCGGGCTGCGAATAGGAGGTAGACTGCGGGGTAGTTCAATGCTAGAAATAGCTTCTGTTACAGCACCTTTGATAATGGAGGCTACATCCTGCATCGTTCCACGAAGTACATCTCCAATAATCTCTGACACCTCTTTCCTCAGATCGCCTCTTGGTTTATCAACTCCAGGCATATCACCAGTCATGAGATTATCACCAGCATTTTCCTCTATTGCCCCATCTAGATTTGTTAGATCACCTCGTCTGGATTCTGGGGGTTGCTGTGCACCAGCAAATTCGGCTTTACTTGCTGCATCATCTTCAGTTGATTGGGCATCTGATTTCCCCCCACGTCTACTTCGTCTCGGACCAGGTGTTTTGAATAATTCGCCAATATCCATATTCTCCGGCCTGGGTAATTTCTCCATTCAGATTATAAATCTATGGCTGGGGTAGAAATCTCAAAAATCTCTGGGCTGGATACGTATCTCTGGTTTCAATGTATGTAATGAATCCCACTTCTCGGACACCAAAAATGTTACGGTCAACCGGTACTTCAATCCCCGAAAGAAATACTCAGTTGATCGGTCAGGATGGCGATTAATTATTTGTCTATCAATCACCATTAATTTATCAGTTCTGACACCACCGGTTTTCAACCGGAACATGCATTTCACCGAATACTCAATAAAGAATGAAGGAAAAATGCTGTTTTAATTCTCAATCAATAACAATATTTTATTCAGATTGTTTCATCTTGTTCATGACATCAATACCCCAAGATCTATCATTAGATCTAGATCTGTGTAACCTTGAGCACATATAATTGTTAAGAATCTGGCTTCTGATGCACCAATTCAATATCCTTTACCATGGTGTATATACAGAAAGGGGAGGTAAAAAAAACTCTCATGAGTATAGCTGTTATTTTGTATCATTTCCTGTGTTAGGACAGCTGTGATCGCCAAGCTACCCCGAGGTCATCTGGCTTGGGATGGTTCATCACATCAAGGGCAACAACTGTGGTCTGGAAGAGCTTCTCAATCACATCAAGGGAGACAACTCCCGTGTAGTCCCGAGCTGCTTTGGGTCGGGGTGGGACGACTGACTGTGTAGGCTGATGACGTAATGACTGCACCTTGACTAGTCCCTTGTCAATGCTGACGAAAAGATTACCTTTAGCTTTATTTTTATGCCAAGCTCTTATCCCGAGCTTCTTTGGTTCGGGGTGGGCGACTGACTGTATAAATTGGTACCGTACTGACTTTTTCAAGATTAACGTACAGATTCTCTCGTGGTTTATTTGTGCTCCGAGCTAATATCCCGACCTTCGTTTGATGCATTTACCCCGAGCTCTTATCCCGAGCTTTATTTGTTTTGTTTTCCCCGAGCTGGATCATCTCCGGTAGTTGTATCCCGAGTGTTTTGACCATGGGAGGAGTGCCACTGGTTCACCCGGTGTTATTTCATAGTGGAGGAGTTTTTATTTGTCTACTCACGGTCTAATCCGTGCCTTGCGTCTAATCGTAGTCGGGGTGACTTTACTATGCGTCTAATCGCATTCGTTGGTGTGGGCTTTCGCCCAAAGCAAAGTGAATAAATCCCGTCGGTGTTCGCCTATTTATAGCTCGCTGGTGACCTCTGGCTGACCTCTAGTAATTCATAAAGTGCGCCAAAACTCTCGAAACCTCATGAGAACTCTTTGTTTCTAAATCATTTATCTAAAGTTAATGGTCTACAATCTTCAGTGAATATGAATGATCGTCATTGAAGGAAGTTAATTCAATCATTAACAAAAGAGGAAACTGCGAAAGTTACTCTAAAATTACGCAAAGCTTGGTGCGAGAGTGAAACCTCGTTATCGATTTCCTCAAAACATGGCGACCATCGGCGAAACTGCTCGCCAAAATATGTGAATAAACGTGGATTTACCGAACAACAATGAAAGTTATCTCACTACAAAAACTGGATAGACAACTAGAACAATCATTTAACCAAATACAGTAAGTAGCGACAACAATAGCAATGTAGTTATCTTCAAATCGAACGAAGTCGGTCGCTGTCAAATCTCTGACGAAACTATCGTGGCTATAGTCTGTTGCATACAACAACAACAACAACATACTATATGGCATACAATAATATCCGGGGACAGACGTGAGTGGAAATACTAACAATGGATAAATTTATATTACATCAAAATATCAGATCTTCACAATATGAAGCTCCTCTGTCTCTGCGCATTGGCACGAGTCCGCCATGCATGTTAAGCTTAGTACACATACACCACATAGGGCCAGGTGGCCACAAGGAAAAAGGGCGTACATCGTCTCATCGTCTTGACAGACGGTACAGGTTGATCTCTTCTGCTCCCTAGCCAGTTGTAGGCGTAGTGTAGTCTTTTCGTCTTCTAATTCGTCAATTTGTTGTCTCAGGCGGCTGATCTCTGGTGGTGGTGTTGTCATTCCTGTTGCGGTCGCTGTGGTAGCCGTCGTTGTGTTAGCCATCGTTGTGGTAGCCGTCTGAGTCGAAGCTGTAGTTGCTGGGGGTCTACTAGTGTTTAACCACTCCAACTCTTCCTGTACATCTTCATCGTCTGTATCATCATCATCAGCCTCTTCCTCCACAGCGTCCCTTATTTCTCTATCTTGTTGTACGCTTCTCGTCCTCAAAGCTTCAGCAATCTGAGCTTCAGCAACACGCTGCAAGCTCGTAATGATTGTAACATGTTCGTCTTCTCCGCTCGAGCGAATCCGTCTAGGATCTTGTTGCTGTTCTCCGTCTCGAATTGTCACCCTGAAAGTTTCAGTCGACACTCCCGTGTTCATTGCGTTGAAAAGTGAACGTCTACTACCATTAGCCATGATGCAGTTGAAATGAGTGGATAGCAGACGATACACAGCGCGCTTTTTATAGTCTAACCGTACAGCGCCCGTATGAGGGCGCGGACGTCACCGAAATCTTCATACTGGCCAAGTGTCTCCGCTCAGACCCACTGTAATTTTGTGTTTCTCTTCCATCTTCAAACCGGTCTCATTTTGCAATAAATGCGAGTTGACGTATAAAACTATTTTAAACTTGAACTTTGGGAGCTTATAGTGTATCGCTGAAAAATTCAGAAGGCTGACGGCAGGCTAAAACTATATTTTTTATCATTTTGTCGGTTTTAGACCCGTATGGTTATGGGTGTGGTTGTGTGGTAAACCCGGTAAATTTGAAATAATCCGGCTTACCTCTGTAAAAACACTTTAGGTGTCTTCCTTACCTCCTTATAATGTCCCCCTGAAAATTTCAGCAGGTTTATCGATGGAAAAGTGTGAATTTTTGTCCTGCCACTCTTGCTACGGTAACACAGCACTATACAGTATGGAGCCGAGTGTATGTACAGCTATGCGTGTCAATGGCTGTGTTACCGTAGCAAGAGTGGCAGGACAAAAATTCACACTTTTCCAACTATAAACATGCTGAAATTTTCAGGGTGACGTTACAAGGATGTAAGGAAGACACCTAAAGTGTTTTTACAGAGGTAAGCCGGTTTATTTCAAATTTACCGGGTTTTCCACACAACCACACCCATAACCATACGGGTCTAAAACCGACAAAATGATAAAAAAAAATAGTTTTAGGCTGCCGTCAGCCTTCTGAATTTTTCAGCGATACACTATAAGTTCCCAAATTTCAAGTTTAAAATAGTTTTACACGTCAACTCGCATTTATTGCAAAATGAGACCGGTTTGAAGATGGAAGAGAAACACAAAATGACAGTGGGGTCTGAGCGGAAACACTTGACCAGAATGAAGATTTCGGTGACGTCCGCGCCCTCATACGGGCGCTGTGCGGTTAGACTATAAAAAGCGCGCTGTGTATCGTCTGCTATCCATTCATTTTGAACTACATCATGGCTCAATACATGGATATTGATGGAGTGGACAATATTATTAACGAGTCGTGGCTTGACAACATATTAGAAGAGCTATGCAAAGATGACGAACAAGAAGAAAAAGAAGACCAGCCGATAGATGTCAGCGAGACTTTGACCCCAGTTTCACAACAAAAGCGGCAGTATCTTCACCATGCCACGGGTCAATTCATCGAAGAAGAAGAAGAAGAAGAAGAAGAAGAAGAAGAAGAAGGAGAAGAAGAAGAGGCGGCGGATGGAGATTTCACCACGGTCCTATCTTCACAAAGCAACCGGTCAATTCATCGATGGAGTGGGCAATAGTACCCACGACGTACGGCCTGATAGTACCTCCCACCACAAACGGCTTGAACGAGTCATACAAGATCTGTTCAAATAACACCATGACCATGACCAAGATCAAGAAAAAGAAAAAGAAAAAGGAAAAGAACAAGAAAAAGAAAAAGAACAAGCAAATGAACAGACGGCTGTTTTACAGCAGCGATATCTTGAGTACTACTGCACCGAAATAAGAAGACTGGGGCGAGACACAACATGGGGAGCGGCAAAGCATTTGCCCTGTGTCCAATGCAGTAGTCGCTACGCCAAATTCGCTATATTTCCGTGTGGACACCAAGCGTTATGTCTCCGCTGTATCCACAAACATGGAGGAAGACCAGTCCCTACGCCCATTTACAAGCCTATAGCGTGTACACTCGTCACGCTGAAATGTCCCGTGTGTACTAAGAGGCGAGAAAACCTGCTCCGATCGGTGTAATCCCCTTACACCTTCCTAACGGTCCTTACGAGGACCACCCAATTATACTCGAAAGGGCAAGCTTCTAATTAAAAGCACAAACATGAGCTCCTGCATGCACACACCTAGGTAAAATAGGTAAATAACACTTAGTGAATGGGAACTTCCTACTGACAGCGCCCAGGTAAAAAAAAAACACTATTAGTATGAATGTACGGAAATAATATACCGAGTAGTCCCGGAAAAAGCCGAGTGTAAAAAAAATTTGTTTGTTGTTGTGAGGATGTGTGGGAGATTGGTAATCATAGAGGAGAGGAGATTGAGATATACCGAGTAGTCCCGGAAAAAGCCGAGTGTAAAAAAAATATTTTGTTGTGAGGAGGTGTGGGAGATTGGTAATCATAGAGGAGAGGAGATTGAGATATACCGAGTAGTCCCGGAAAAAAACGAATGTAAAAAAAATTTGTTGTTGTTGTGAGGAGGTGTGGGAGATTGGTAATCATAGAGGAGAGGAGATTGGCATTCGTAGGGCCTAGGGGCAATTGTTATAAGTCCTGTTTGGAAGGCTAGGGGTTGGCCCTCAAAAGGGCCTTTGATGGCAGATTTTTTTTTTGGCGTTGGAGATTGGTAATCATAGAATACAGAGGAGAGGAGATTCACAAATGTAGGGCCTGATTTTAATTGAATGTGCCACGTTAGAAGTCCCCTTTCGTAAGATTGGGGTGGCCCTGAAAAGGGCCGTAGAAATCAATTTATTCACCCTGTTTTATTTAGGGGATGGGGTTGTTCTGTCTACCCCATCAAATTGGCGGAGAAGTAACCCGGGCTGTTGTTGGGGGCCAGGCTGTTGTTGTTGTTGTTGGGGCTGTTGCTCCGCATCCGGGACTGATGGAATCCGGTCCAGAAATGACGCTGGAGCAATTCTTTGCAGCACGTTGATGTCTACGAACTCCTGTTGTTGTTGGTGGTGGTGCTCGTCGAGGGCATCTCGCAGGCAGTCCAACCAGTCTTCACCGGTTAACGTTGTGGGGGCCGCGGCGATTAGATGGTGCAGATATTGCCATGTCTGTGTGGTGAAATTCATGTTCTGTCGGCATCATTTCCGCATCTCGCCCAACCAATACGCCTTCACCGCCACGGCAAGCACATCTCTCTCTCTCTTCTCTTTGGCCATGCGTCCTGCAGCTCTGGTGGTAGACATTTTTGCTACACGGCTCATGTTTTCTCTCAATACGGTCTTTACACATGGAAATGTTGTGATAAAATGTGCACTTGTCCGCTTGACTCGGAGTTTATATGCTGAATGTGATGGATATCCATTGGCTGTCTAAAAGGCGCGAACCTCATCGATTGGCTCTTCTTCGGGCAAATCTATTGGTTGGAATAATGGATATTCATTGGTCCAAATGCGATAGTTGCACACGACCCACCATGACGCCAGAATCCTACCAAGCTTTCAATGGCAATTTCCTAGGTTGAATTGAAGGCCCTTACAATAACCCAGGATGATATCGATTGGCTGTGTAAGACCGGCTTAGCCCACTCATTGGCTCTTGTTCAGGCTTAGCCATTGGCTGAAATAATGGATGCTGATTGGCCCAATAAGGCGCTGCAAGCCCTTCTGGGTTAACATTTCAATCCTCGTTTTATAGGAAATCCTAGGTTAAATCAATTCGTATACGAGTTGTCAGAGCATTTCCATCATAGCTCTCTAGATTTGTATCTAATACCGCTCATGCCGGTGCTAGGGGCCGTGTGGTCATATCATCCAAGTTGCCACATGAACAGGTACAATAAAAGCGTACCTGAGATACAACACATATCACGAATCGTTAGATTCTTGGTATGTGCTTTAGAATAGGTTAACCGCGAGACTATACTGTGAAGTCATGTGACTCAGTCAGTATGTCGGCACCTCTTCCCAATTCCCTTATATGTGTTGTAATTTTTACCTGTATATGGCGAGATTCTGCTGGTGGACGTTTCGTCCCCGAGGCTCGCCCCCTGTACAGACCTTTTGGTCTTTGATATATGTTGGCATTTGTGGGAAGTTGATGCTGGGTCGACATCGGGCTTTACAGACTAGTCTTTCGTGTTAAATGCCGTCATTTACATCTGATGACGATACAGCTCACCAATCTCCAATGTACGAGTTGTCACAGCGAAACAGCTCACCAATTACCAGTATACGAGTTGTCAGAGCATTTCCATCATAGCTCTCTAGATTTGTATCTAATACCGCTCATGCCGGTGCTAGGGGCCGTGTGGTCATATCATCCAAGTTGCCACATGAACAGGTACAATTAAAGCGTACCTGAGATACAACACATATCACGAATCGTTAGATTCTTGGTATGTGCTTTAGAATAGGTTAACCGGGAGACTATACTGTGAAGTCATGTGACTCAGTCAGTATGTCGGCACCTCTTCCCACTTCCCTTATATGTGTTGTAATTACACCCCGAATGATCACGGAGTTTGACGAAGGTGGGGCCATGGAAAATAAAAACTATAACGTGTACGGGTACGGACTAGCATAGAGAGGCACGAAAAAATAAAACTATAACGTGTACGGCTACGGACTAGGGGTTAATTTAACATTATACTACCGAATGATCACGGACTTTCTCGAAGGGTGAAGGGAGACGGAAAAATAAAACCATAACGTGTACGGGTACGGACTAGGATAGAGAGACATGAAAAAATCAAAACTATAACGTGTACGGCTACGGACTAGGGGTTAATTATACCCATAGGGGGATTTGACATTGTAGTAGTACAAAAATTACCCGTCCAACCCTATTTGCGGGAGTAGAGGTTAGTCCACTAGGGACTGACAGGGTGTAGTATAAGCACCTGTACATGAAGCGCGCTACTCTATATATACAGGCCTCCCTAGCCGGTGTTTGTCATTCACCACCATGGGAGCGTGCGGAGCAGATGGTGAGCTTGCGTTGTTCCAACTTACCACCAACGTCACCCTGATCGTCAATGACTATCACCTGCAGCTCATCGAAGAACAACCCCGAGAGGTGAAGCTATTTTTACCCCTAGCAGGGTGGACTCTATCGAGACGGTTGTTACAGGGAAAAGAGCCCGAAGTCGATTTCATGCACGTGGGAGTCGGTGTCTACCTACGAAGTGGTGGAGATGATTCTTTTTTTTCCCCGGTTAGAACAGCGTGGTGGCCCCCATATCACACTCCGCTGAAAGCTATTATCCCCGATGTCCACGACTTACTGCACCCCGACGCGAACTCTGTGGCTACCCGGACACTTACACCTGGCTGCACCCTATTGTTGTACCCCGAACGGGTCGACCTCACCCATAATCGCACTGGGTGGGCACCCAAAGCCGACGTCTCTCTGTCCCCGGAGGGATGGACCACCTTGACATGTGTGTTAAAGGGAACACTGGACGGTGATAGCATTCACCTGTGTGACCAGGTCTACATTTTCCGCGGCGCCTTTTTTGCTCAATTCATCTGTCTGGACGGAGGACATTTTACCCTGGACCCTGATCTATGGGCGGCCTTGGAAAAAGTAGTCCCCATTGTCGATGAAGTACTATATCTATAGGGTGCACACAGGCTAGAGTGTCAGAGTGTACTCATGAAGCGAACACACAACAGCGCAACCCAGAGGGGCACCCGGTGGGGCACCCAGAGGGGCACCCGAAAGGGAAGCCAGTGGAGCACCCGCAAGGCCGGCCGGCAGGAGTCAACGTGGAGTAAGACTGTGAACAAGGTGCTAACAAATTTGTATTACAACCCAACCAGTCCAGTCGCTTATAGCGCTGTGGGAGCGCTTGCTCGAGCTGCACATTCCCAATGCATCAGTCGAACTGAATTTCGAGACTGGTTAAATTACAACACATATAAGGGAAGTGGGAAGAGGTGCCGACATACTGACTGCGTCACATGACTTCACAGAATAGTCTTCTGGTTAACCTATTCTAAAGCACATACCAAGAATCTAACGACTCGTGATATGTGTTGTATCTCAGGTACGCTTTTATTGTACCTGTACCCGACGACATTTTCGCCGTAACCGAGTCATTGTAGGAGGCGTAGACGCACAATGGCAGGCCGATTTGGTCGATATGACTCGATTTGCTGCCCACAATGATGGACATCGGTACATGTTGACCTGTATCGATATTTTATCCAAGTACGCGTGGGTGCTGCCCATCCGGACCAAAACAGGAGAGAATCTGGTACGAGCGTTCTAGCAGATTTTCAAGACGGGTCGCAAAACCCTCTATTTGCAAACGGATGAAGGCACAGAATTTCTCAACCGACACTTTCAAGTCTTTCTTAAGAAACAGAAGGTGTTTTTCTTCCACGTACAACGAGACCAAAGCCTCTGTGGTGGAACGATTCAATCGGACCTTCAAAGGACGGATGTACAAGTATTTTACCGCCAAAAACACTCGACGGTACATCGATGTGCTACCTGAACTGGCCCAAGGATACAATCGAGCCTATCATCGCAGTATCCAGCGGCCCCCCTCGATGTGACGGAACGCAACGAACATAAAGTGCGCCGTACGCTGTACTCGATAGAACCAAGTCCACTCACTTCACCCCGTTACAAACGCGGAGATGTGGTACGGATCAGTAAAGTCAAAGGGCAATTTGAGAAAAGTTACTTGACCAACTGGAGTGACGAGCACTTTGTCATCGTTCGCCATAGCCCTCGAAACCCACACGTCTATCAACTGGAAGATCTACAAGGAGAAACACTGCAAGGCACGTTTTACGAGGCGGAATTACAACCGGTGGTGAAAACACGGAAAGACTACTACACGGTGGAAAAGATTTTGAGAACGGAACGTCGTGTGGCATCCCCTATCATTTCGTCAAATGGCAAGGTTGGCCCAGTTCGTTTAATTCCTGGGTCTCAGCCCGTGACATGAAACGGCTATAAATTCTACCTCACATCGCCTACAGCGTTCAGTCTTGGGTTGTACCATGGATAGTGCACATCTGCCCTTACTGCTGCGGACTCGAAAAAGACAAGTCGGTACCGTCGTGTGTATACTAGTGCTTCTGGGCACCTTGTTTGGAGGAGTCTTCTACGACTTGGCGTACCTGATATCCTGTTTCAACCTACCATCCACACGTCCAATAGCTGCTCCCCAACGTCAAGTGCAATCACCCACCACCACCACCACCACCACCACCACCACCATCTCTCCTACTACTCTGCGGAACATTATCAGGGTACCACCAGGTTCTACAGCACGTACCACTACGCGGTCTAGTCCCACTCTCATTCCTACTACTACCACTCTGCGGAACTTCACCAGGGTACCACCCGTGTATTTGCCTAGTCCTACCTTCAGGAGCCCCCCACCAGCATCATCTTCCACCATCACAGCTACCAGGGCAAAACCACGGCAACATAGGACTCCAACGACCACGACTCTAACGCCTAGAGTGGGTATAGTACGATGTTTACCACGGCAACGGTACCCGAACGACTACGACCCCCGGTGGGATCCTCGACAACGGTGGTGGGCCTCTGAACGCTTGGCGCAAATTACCAAATAAACTATGGATCCTCGGTGGCAGCATCCCTTACGGGTCAGCCCTCATTTCACCGCCCGTGGCTCGCATCCTCTGGTGTTATGGTGCTTGCCAGCCTGCGTACGAGGAACTGGCACGCATACCTGGACTCACCTTGGTGGAAGGATTACCCCCAGAGGATACCCCAGAAGACACGCTGGTGGTGGTAGACGATCTAATGACCGAAACGGACAGTCGGGTGACGCGTCTCTTTACGAAAGGGAGCCATCATCGTCGGTTGAGCAGCATCTACATCGTCCAGAATCTCTTCAGTAAGAACAAAGAGCACAGGAACATTAGTTTGAATGCTCAGTATGTGGTGTTGTTCAAAAACCCCAGAGACGCATCACAAATTATGCACCTGGCGAGACAGATGTACCCGAAAAATACGGCGTTTGTGCGGGAAGCCTTTGAAGATGCCACCCAAGGGGCCCACGGCTATCTGCTCACCGACTTGAAACAAGGGACACCCTCGGCACTTCAATTGTGGACCCACATTGTTCCCGGGGAGGTCCAGACGGTGTACACGCCCAAATAAATAAAAGAAGAAGACACAACACTCTAGCATTCACTTCTTCATCATATCTGTGCGGATACGGAAGCACGCGCCGGCGCTCCGCGTATTACGCAGCGCGCCACCGGAGGTGGGCCGGGCCCTGGTGCGCGGCGCGGACGCGGGATTGGTACGGTGTTTGTGTGAAGTCGCTCATAATGTGTTAAAAGGGAATGTTCCTCTCAGTCCCCTGCAGAAAGGGAAATTGCAACGGCACAAGACGGGTCTCCGAACGCTGGTGAAGAAGACGGGGAGTTTAAAGAAAAAGAAACAGGTGTTACAGCGAGGTGGATTGCTCGGGGCACTACTCGCTCCCTTAGCCGCCTCCGTACTGGGACCATTATTAGGGTCCATCTTGGGTGGAGCACGCTAACGTCATGGAACATACGAAAAAAATGATGCTGGTCGAACCTCGACTGTTACAGAGTTTGCAATCCCCCTATCCCGTGCCTGCCACGGTGCAACAACTCCAGTCTCAGGACGAAGAGATGAATAGTATACTCCAACGTCGACTACCCGATCACGAGAAAATTCAACTCTACCATCAGACGCTGAACCGGTACAAGACGTTTATGGATCAATATAGGGGTGGTGCAACACCACCACCACTACCACTAGCGCCAGCACCAAAACCGCCATCGTCACCTCAGCTGGAAGATGAAGTCTTGGCCAGTGTCCCTAAGGCATTCAAGACCAAGGCTCGTTTATTGTTGGACCGGGTGAAACAGAATCCTGATATGGGTTGGAGCGACCAGGGGGAACTGCTTATTCGAAACCGAGTGGTGCCGGTGTCTCATATCACCGATTTGATCAACGATACGGTGCACTCTCGCAAACACTCTAATCCACCGGGCTGGGAAGCCTTTGCTCAAGGGTTGAAAGACACACACGTCTCTCAAGAATTGGTGGGGAATCCTCAACGTTGGCAGTGGATGCAGCGGACCCAGCAATCGCCGAGTGGTCCACCACCACCACCACCACTACCACTACCTTCTTGGAAACCGGAGTCACCCCCCCCAAAACACCACAACGACGAGCGCCTAATTCGTCACCCCTTTTACCATCCCACCCCCTGAAACTACGTAGCAAGTCACTGCGACGATGACAACGACGGGGTCAACCGCCCAAGGCCTGGGAGCCCTATTAAAGCCGGGTGCAGAAGCAAGAAAGCTCAGTCGTCATGTTTTACCTCACGTTGCCCAGTAACAGTTCGCTCGATGTGTTTCCTGACAACACCTTGGCCAAGTACGTGACCCAATTACCGCAACCGTTGCATTTACCTGGACGGTGGGAATGTGGACTGGTGGATATTCAATACCCTTACTCGTGGTACAACGTGCGAGGCAAGGACGTGTGGTACGAGTTGACCTACGAAGGCAAAGTAAACCGACTGATTCTACCCGAAGGCCAATACGATACCCCCAAGGCGTTCATAGAGGGTCTGACCACATTGTTGAATTATAAGTCCCTACGGGTGGTGACGAATAGTTCAAGACCCGTCAAATCCTATCCCTTCAAGAATCATGTGATCTTCGATTACAACGCACACAACGACAAGGCCTGTATCCTGCTCAGCCCCAACGTGGGTGTGGAACTCAGTGCTAGCCTACATCAAATGTTAGGTCTCCCTTACAGCATCTAAGCGGGTCCAACCACCGACACAGGCGACGTTGTGATGGATATGAAAGTCGGTATGTACGGACTCTACGTCTACTCGGACGCGGTCGACAACCATATTGTGGGCGATGTAAACACACCTCTGTTACGGGTGGTGCCCATTAGAAAGAAGTATGGCGATCAAGTCACCCAGAGTTTCAACCACATACTCTACCTGCCCGTACGACACACCGATATCAACACGATCACGGTGGATATAAGAGATGACACGGGACGCCCGGTCGCATTCGAACGAGGGAAAGTGGTGCTGACACTTCATTTCCGACAAGCACGTTCTCCTCACTTCGTATAATGTACGTGCCTTACCAGTGCTATACGGCCAGCTATGCAGACTATTACAAGAAACAAACGGGAGGTAGCTTGCCCATCTTTAGCGGCGCACGCATGCAACGAGGTCACGGGTTGGGTAACATACTGGGCAGCATCGTCAAAACGTTGTTGCCCTTCTTGACACGGGGAGTAAAAGCGGTGGGTAAACAAGCGGTACGCAGTGGACTGCGAGTGGCCGGTGATGTCTTGGGAGGAACGGCACCCGGACAAGCCTCGAAACGACGGGCCCAAGAAACAGGCAGCGTCTTGATCGCCAAAGCCCTTAAAAGACAACCGCCGGCACAGGGAAGAGTCATTCGACGACCGACACACCGACGACGCACACCCCAGAAGAAGAAGAAGAATAGGAGAGACATCTTCGCATAATGGCATTCATTCACCCCGAGTCGTGTCCGTCTACCAACAGTGAATTGGACTTGTGGACTATTCCACCCACACAGACCAGTGTCGCCGAAGGACGTTGGGTAGAACATCGGCCCCTGGCTAGCCTGACGGGCACGGGACCGCTGGAATTTACCATTGAAAACAAAGATACGGCCTACCTGGATTTAGCCCACACGTACTTGTACGTGAAAGCCAAAATAGTGAACGGAGACCGGACACCCATCGGGAACGATGCGGTGGTAGGCCCGGTGAATCTTTGGCTGCACTCTTTGTTCCAACAGGTGGATATCAGTCTGAACGATAAACTCATCAGTACGTCCACCAATACGTACCCGTACCGAGCCTACATCGAGACGCTGTTGTCGTACGGAGAAGATACCAAAAAACACACTTGCAAGCCTCGTTGTACTACAGGGATACGCCCGGGGCCATGGATGCGACCACCGTTGCCAATAATGGGTTCGGCCATCGCAGGCAGTTTACAGTCCGTAGCACGTCCGTATGATGGGACGACTGCACGCCGATCTGTTCCTGCAAGACCGCTACATGATGAACGGTGTATCCATCTAGATCAAGGTGATCCATTCCCCACCCACCTTCGCCTTGATGGCCGATGGAGATGCCCCCAAATACAAGATCGTGATACAAAATGCAGCCCTGTTTGTCCGTACGGTGGATTTGCAACAGGGTGTGTTGGTGAGTCACATGGAAGCCTTATCGAAAAAACCCCAGCCCTGTACCCCATCCGACGCGTACAGACCAAGGTGTTCTCTGTGCCAGCGGGTACGATGATGGCCAATCGTGAAAATTTATTTCTAGGGGATCTCCCTAAACGTCTTACCCTGGCGTGTGTCACCAACACCAGTTTCAATGGACAGTGGGGTGAGAATCTGTTTCAACATTTCAACATCAACTTTTTGGCACTGCACGTGGCCGGCCATCAAAACCCAGCCCGTCCGTTACAACCGGATTTTGGTAATCAACACTATGTGCAGAGCTACCTGAACCTGTTTACAGCCACAGGACAAAACAATCAGGACGAAGGAAATACCATCACTCGACGAGACTTTGCCCGTGGGTACACTTTGTTTGCCTTCGACCTCACCCCAACCTTGGAACACGATCATCAACTGGCCTTGCTCAAGAAAGGAAACTTACGGTTGGAACTGCGTTTCTCCGTCCCTCTACTCCATATCATTAACGTGATTTGCTACGCCGAGTTTGATAACGTCATCACCGTGGATCAGCAAAGAAACGTCCTGTGTGACTACGCCAGCTAGAATCATGGATACAGAACAGCTGATGGCCATACTCCAGCGAGATCCTCGGGTTATCTTTCGAGGTGTGTTTCCACGCAATGTGTTTCCCACCACCGCAACCACCCCGGCGGCCTACATCCTGAATACAGACCCTCGTTCTCGACCCGGTGAACATTGGGTGGCTGTGTACGTGGACGCCCTGTGCCAAGGCGAATACTTTGATTCCTACGGACTTTGCAGCACGTTCAGGTACAAAGCTTTGTCGATGGCCGGATCGCGCCGGTTCACCCCTTTGCAGCTAAACTTATTGTTTTCCGCTCCACCGTAACAGTAATACGTCTTCGAGGAGAGAGCAATCATGGCATCGCCACTCCACTCCAACTTGAAGAGGCCCGGCGTCCGCTTGTCGTACTGGTAATGGTCACATCGAGGTAGCCACTGGTCCCGTTCCGCCACCTACTGTGTACGTAACTCGGGTTTGACAAGGGACTCCCAATCCGCATTAGACACGGCCATGTAAGCAGAGTCTGTATCCATCTCCATGAGTTGCCAGTCTGATGGATTAAAATACACACCCATGAAATCATATAAAAACTGGAGCATCCTCAGTTTGGCCACCTGGTATACTATACATCCAATTTGGAGGGGCAGGTTGTAATAGATAGTGTTTTTGGCTAAAGCGATTTCATATGCATCGTCGTCGATGACCTCCACGGACCGAAACAGGGGAGAATTCACCTTTTTGCGGGCTTGTTTGGTGGTACAGATATTCACGTTCATGTGCTTGTCTTGGTAAGTCACCGTTTTGCCATAATAGCCATTGCCCGTCAATTTCCACGATTCGCCGATGATGGCCTTACTCGGATCTTGATCGCCTTGACGACGGGCAGACGTCACGATGTCGGCATTCCCCGCAAAACAGGCGTTGGGCACGTACTGTAAGACTTGGTACACGCGCGTGACTTCCAGGCCGTGGCTCATGTACCACTGTAGTAGCGGAGTGCCCAGCAAGATTTTCTCTGCCCACATACTGCCAATCAACATCCGTCGAGATCGAGGCAGACAATCGTGTTGCTCAGCATAGGCACCCATGGTGTCTCCAATGTCATCCCGACCCACCAGTGTGTTTTTAAAGATGGGTAGGCACTGGGCGAAGAGTGGCTTGAGAGTGTCGAACACATGCAGGTCGCATTCCAGGTCCCCGGAACGAATGGCGTCGAACATCTGTGGTAGAGTCAGAAGTCGTCGACGACTGAGAGGGTACTCGCGCGCTTGAAGGAAACGGCGTAAATGTGGGAGGGCCTGGCACATGATGTGAAATTCGCACTCCCACATTTCGATGAGGTGGTATCCCATCTCTTTGATGTAATCCCCGTTCTCCTGAACTTCTTCCCGGAATTCTTCCGCCGATTTCCCACGTCGTTGGCTGAAGCGTCCAGCGCTAAAATGGCATTCATGGCCGTGCCAATAGCAGTCGTAAAATTGAAATACGGTGGGTGTTCTACCCACAAGGGCAAACCCATCGACGGGGAGTCGGCGATCTCCTATCCGCTTCTCTGTGGCGTTGGTCTGATGGCGTATAGAAATTCCCCGTCGATAGGCTACCCAGTCCAACCACTGGTCGGCGAGATGTTTGTAGGGTGTGCGTTGCGTTCTGAAATGCTGACCTTCCGCCAACCAGCGCGTATACTGACCGCTGGACATGGGCTGGGCAAGAGACCACAGATACAGGACATTAGCATCAAATCCGATGATTTTGGCACAGGGTTTCCCACCTGGAAGAGTGTTCACGTCCTTCTCGTGGTGGCGATGAAAAATAAGACTGGGCCCATCGACGATGTTCCGCTTTAAACAATCGAACATGTCCTCGTCTTTTTGCTGTATCAGCGAGAAGTAAGTGGGACAATCTTGAAAGAGATGGCGTAGAGCCAGACCCGGTAAACTCAAGC
Source organism: Hanleya hanleyi (assembly GCA_036873755.1). Lineage (NCBI taxonomy): Eukaryota > Metazoa > Mollusca > Polyplacophora > Lepidopleurida > Hanleyidae > Hanleya > Hanleya hanleyi. The sequence continues at coordinate 135,754 of JAVTVY010038821.1, forward strand.
ACTCCTTGAATATGTCGACGTGCATTTGGTCCCGAAAGAGTTGAACCATTTTCTCGGCCGCTTCGAGGAAAGGAACCACATCTAAGTTATTATACCATATCAGGAAATCTCGCAAGGTGTGCATATGTTGGTCGTTCCATACCTGCTGTAGTTACCGGTACGTTTCTTCGGAACATTCCACTTGCTTCAAATCGTCAAAGAACGCGTCCCGGGGTGGTAACTGTGTTTCCTCCAAGCGGTCGAGCGTGGATATATACGTGTAAGGGAACCTCCCTTTGGTTTGTGCACAGTCATACGTCTTCACCCCCACTGATCATAGCTATAATTTGGAGCTAAGTAGTTCCGTACATCCAGGAAATGGAGTGACGTGGTAGTGAGGCCATACGATTATTGATCTTTTTGATGACGGACTCGATGGTATTAGCCTGGGCCAAGTAAGGGTAGAGAAATTCCTTCACCATGTTCAGATCGTATCGCCCCGAGTTGAAGCCGAGCACAGGTAACTGGCCTAGATATTGTAGGAAGCGGGCTTTCAATTTCTCCGCATACGGCTTAGGTAAAGGTACATCCTGCGGCTGAATGTTATCCGGCTCCGTCTCCGACTCTTCATCGTCGCTGAACGATACACCGGGTGTAGAAATCCGGTCGTCCAGTAGGTCCAGTACGTCCGGAAACTTGGGACACCAACAATTCCGTACTAGCCGCACTGACTTCCTCTAAATAACCCATCATGCGGGTAATCAACTCATGGGAGTCCCCCGACGACAGGAAACAGACGGGCGCAGCGTCATAGCCGGGTACGTTGGTGGAAATGCTCACACTCAGGAGAATATGGTGCTGCGTCCACTGCGTTTTCGCTGAGAACATGTCCATGGGTTCCAACAGGGCCTCGAAATCGTAACACGCTCGGTAGGGAAAATAACGGTCCTCTTCCGGTATGACAATCCCCTCATCGGGCAGCTCTTCGAAAAATGGTGGGACTATTATGGTACACACCGCCAGGAAAATTGCGCTTCACAGTATTCTCACAAATGTTCTCGTGCTGATGTAAAATCCCAGCGTGGTGAAACACCCGATGGCATCGGGCACAAATGTAGGATTGGGCGTACAGGCTCATATTGTAGATCAGGGAAAAATGACTCACCCCACCGTGATCAAACACATTGACTCTCATCGTAGAAGCAACCGTTCTGTTGAGCGATGAACCAATTCAGCCACAAATATATCATCCTCGCGTCGTAAACGGTATACAAAGATATTAACGTCGAACAGCGATTCCAAGACATCCAAATACTTGAGGGGGACTCCCCGGAACCGTCGTGGGTCTATGTCTTGCGCCTCTAGATACTCTTTCCAATAACCATCTGCCACTGTATCACAAGCCTTGGGATCACACTCGTCCAAATGAACGGCCAAACACCGAAACAGACATTTCCGAGATTTGTGAGGCCCATTATAGCCTGTCGTTAACGCATACAGTCCTTTTCGATGGAGCAGCCAAGGCGGAAGAATGACAGGAGCACCGATAGGATGATCTCTCAATTTAGTGACGGAAAATGTGACGTTGGTGATCATTTCCACAGTCCATTTGGTGTTAGGACGTTGCAAACGCGCCCACTCCAACGGATCCAACGTAGTCAGTTGCTCGATGAGTGGCTCCAGAGAAATAGCATCCGTGACCGTGAAGGGCTGGTCAAACACATAGGTATTATTACTGGGATAATAATACCGTAACTGGTCCGTCTCTTTGTGCCGTAAAATGTACCCAAATGTGATATTCAATTTGAACGCTGTCACTTGGTCCGTAAAAATACTCTCGGCGTAGGTAGGAAGATACGTGAGGTCCTCCAATCGGAAATTGTACAAGTCCAATAGACGACGGTGACGGTGAAAACAATGGCGTATGGTGTTCCAGTGACGTCGATAAAGTTCACTCACACGCTCGTCTTCGGGCAAGGCATCAGCCGGAGGCGCTCCTGGATCCCTTGGAAAATCTTCTTCACGTCTCATGCTGCGGTGAGGCTCAGGCAAGTAGCTCCTCTCGTCAGAGTAATTTAGGCTGGTGAGGCAGGTTGGTCAAGCAGGCCAATGAATGCAGCAATGCCCTAAAAATTCCCACTTTTATACGTTTTTTCGGTGACATTCGTGTCTTTTCGGTGACGTCCGTGTCTTTTCGGTGACGTCCATGTGTTTTCGGTGACGTCCGTGTCTTTTCGGGTATATATGAGGGTCTTGAGGAAGGCGACTCTATGTGGCGAGTTGTATGTGTTTTTTTCGGTGACGATGGAAAAACCCCACTGGACGTCAGCGAAATTGTGGGAAAAAACCCACAGACAGGTCAGTACATGTCCTATCATGTTCCCGGGTCACGCGACGTCATAGAAAAAACACATACAACTCGCCACATACAGTCGCCTCCCTCAAGACCCTCATACATACCCGAAAAGACACGGACGTCACCGAAAAGACACGGTCGTCACCGAAAAGACACGGACGTCACCGAAAAGACACGGAGGTTACCGAAAAGACACGGACGTACCGAAAAGACACGGACGTGAGCGAAATTGTGGAAAAAACCAACAGACAGGTCAGTACATGTCCTATCATGTTCACATTACAAGCGTCTAGTCCGTCATTCATAATCCAGCCGTCGTCCATTAGAGAATATCCGCGTCCATAATCCAAAGACCTATTCCATTTCCATATAACAGTATTAGCACCAAATTCAAAAAGACAAAAGTATACATAAACATAGGCTTGTTTCCTGCAAGAGAGAAGCGGTCAACAGTTTTCAATGATGCCGGCAAGACATCATGATGTTCCAAAATATCAAATCCGTATCGCTGATCAGTATTCTTAATCCATGTCACGCCCCATTCACCCAGACCGGAAGTGACGTCATACCTGCGCACAACACTCCCGCGCACACCCACTCCACAATTCCTGCGCATGCGCAGTGACGAGCCATCTACTCGAACGATGTTTTGCTTACTACTCATAGGCTGTGGAAATTCGATTAGTCAGCTTTCCACCCTTAGTAATAATCATTGATAGGGGTCCCAGCCTGCTTTTTGATGTAGTGACGTAAAAGTGATCACTGTTTTTGCGAGAATTCCTTGGAACATCGTCAAATATATACTGCTCAAACGTCCTAAGCCCCAAATTTTTTTTAGGCTATTAGAATTTCGAATGAGCGACAAACGCTGGGAACTAGAAAAGGGTTTCACTTTAACGGTGATAACGTACCCGTGAGACAGCGAACACCCACATCTTCGCTATGCTGACAGTCATTTATTCCAACGGCATTGTGCCGACATTGGAATAAGGTAGCTTCTGTTCCCTGGCATACGACGTTGTCTAAGACTATCTGTCCGGTACCACGGCCGCCTAGACCAGCTTGCGTCACTGCAACAGCTTTGACACTATAATGAAATCAAGATTCAGAGGCATATCACTATCGTATCACCACATTGCATTCAAAATATATTCGCTTTAATGGTTGGTTCATCGGGAATATTCCCAATTTTGGACATATAAAGGCATTTTTGGGCAATCTGATTGTATGGATATTTTTCGGGTTTTTTTATCGGATTGGTTTTTTTATCACTTTCATCGGATTTCTCGCAGGGACTCGTTACCGTTCTTAATTGGTTAATTAGGTTGATTACAGGGGGTTCGAGGTAGGGAATAAATTCATTAACAATATCGCAGGAATAATGGAGATTTGAGAAAAAACTCTTTCTTTCACCTATTTTATATATTGTATCAATGGAGTCTATTAAAGTTCCCTGCATTACAGATCACGTGTGTGTGGTGAGGTTGTTTGGATGTGTTAGTGAGTGAAAGTAGGATTGTTGACCTGAATACAAGCATAAGATCAGATACGCAATAGCCAACCGTCGTCCGTAAATATACTTTCCACGTTCAGAATCAGAAGATCTTACAAGATTCTAGATTCAAAAACCGACCAGTCATAAGCGATAAACTAGCCATGGTAAGTTGACCAAAAAAAACTTGCTAATCCAAATATTGAAGTATGCACATATACTCAACACTGGAATTTTATTATTTGACCAGCAGAGGAATATCTCCCTCAAATTGGGTTGCTGTGAGGCTACGTGTACTTGTGGAATAAATCTGGAAAAGTTCATGCGATTAGGGTTTAAGCCTAGGGTTTTTTCTGTTGGAAAACATCTCAGATATGCTATATATAATGCAGTAATTCTATGTCTAAAAGATCGAATCGCTTCAGTAACGCATGTTTCGTAGTTCAAAGAAAACATGAGATTGATTTGATTTGATTTTGAGTTTGTTTTTATATCATCGCGATTTGAAACGCTTTCTTTGCCCCAATTTGGGCATATCGTATCTGTGATTTCACTTATAATAAGAATATTGAGACTATTTGATCAAAGGCCATTATTCGTACTCACGCATTTACGTTCAGCCATCGGCAAACGACTTTTGCATCTAGCTCACCAAATGAGTCATCACATACGGTTCCCCATGCGCCATTATAGAAGACTTCCACACGCCCCTCGTTAGAGTTTGGTCCACCCGCAAGACGAACGTCAGGGAAATCTTGAATAAATATGACAGGAAATCAATAACGTCCTTGGATAGTTTTTCAGATTGGCCTTCTAATAACTCCTCTGTTATTCTGTGTACAGTCATGGAATTTGAACACAGCGTTATACATACATAAAAGTAACTAGTGTGCCTCCTTTCCCCTCAAGTTTGCCTCCGTTCTAAAGATATCCGTGATTTAGTTGAAGAGTGTCGCATTTTTTCGAATTATTGATTCCATCAAGAATTGAACTGTCACAAAATCATTTCCAGCACGAAACTAAAACATATCGAGAGAGAGAGAGAACAATTTTGTTTGAAAGTTATAAAATATCTGAATCTAAAAGTTCAAATATTTTTGATGAATATTTTATAAGTTATAAACGAGGATATTTGGAGGCTAAATTTTCACAAACCGCTGTATTTTCGTTCAAATAACCTAGCTGTAGTAATCAGAAAAACAAAATTGTCACTAAATTCTGATTTCCTGAATACTTTCAGCTTTCAGAAAATATAGTTGGATAAGGAATATCACAGAAATGATATTAGCCCAATTTAAGGTCAAATTCACCTCAGGAATCCAGACAAAATAAATGAAAAAGTAATATTAGAAATGTTTTGAATAATATTTTCACTTATACGTACTATATGGGGAAAATAATGGCCCCGTAGTATTGTTGGACACGTGTAGATCAATTTGACGCTGCGTTTTGCATTCTTATATTTTACTGAATTAAACGTAATTGGCAGGTCAATTGATTGAAATGATGTAAAAATTAAATGAAAATAGGTAAAAAAACATATGTCTTCCTTCAATGTCTTTCTCCGATCTAGATCGACAGGTGGGAAATTTTCAACACCTTACTCCAAGCCATTGAGACAAAATCACCAATAGACTGACATAGGCTGTGGAAATTCGATTTGTCAGCTTTCCACCCTTAGTAATAATCATTGCTATAGGGATCCCAGCCTGCTTTTTGATGTGGTGACGTAAAAGTGATCACTGTTTTTCGAGAATTCCTTGGAACATCATCAAATATACTGAACGTCCTAAGCCCCCAAATTGTTTTAGTCTATCCGAATTTCGAATGAGCGACAAATGCTGGGAACTATAGAAAAGAGTTTCACTTTAACGGTGGTAACGTACCCGTGAGACAGCGAACACCCACGTCTTCGCTATGCTGACAGTTATTTATTCCAACGGCATTGTGCCAACATTGGAATAAGGTAGCTTCTGTTCCTTGGCATACGACGTTGTCTAAGACTATCTGTCCTGTACCACGGCCGCCTAGACCTGCTTGCGTCACTGCAACAGCTTTGACACTATAACGAAATCAAGATTCAGAGGCATATCACTATCGTATCACCACATTACATTTATCAGAATATTTCGCCATTCACATAACTTATGAATAGCAACTGAACACATATTTGTGTGGAGATAATCAGGCCACGGCTTTCATTCAGTTCTTGGAATGATTTTCATGGAAGCAAATTACACATGGCCCTCAAATGGCTACATATGAGGACAAAGCAAACCAAGGCTAAACAAATCATGCTAAATACATGTATACAAATTATACCCACATGGGAAGTATCTCTGTCCAACCAACAAACTCCCATGGCTACATGGCAGACAGACAGATTTTGAATTTTGATGGCGCTCACTTTGTAAAAAGTATGTGCGCCACTATCTGTGCATTGAGTTTGCTTATATGAATAATAAATATATTAAATACTTTGCGATGATTTTATATATAAATATATATGTATATAAGCAATCAATATGATTTTTAACCACAGGAAGGCGATAAAGAAAAGAGGAAGCAATGATATAGTATAATGAGCATGTACACCAGGAATTAAGAATCCAACGACCCTTTGATAAAATCAGGATTAAAAAGGCCATAAAATACTATATGAACCCAAGAAAGGGATATAAACATATACACAAATTATTTGTCAAAAATGAAGCTTGACATGAGATATATATATCCCCCAACCCACTGGGCAACCTAGCGGATCAGAACCCTTTCCAATGGCCACAAAGGAAAGCACAATTAGCATATGCAAATTAGCCTATAGTATAAATCCAATATTTGCCCCATGAAAATACCGCATACCCATAAATATATGCAATCTGAACACCAAGCCGTGACGATAAATTCACAATATTGAATAATTCCAGTAGAAGCAACATTGCTTCACACAAACGAACACTTAAGTCAACAAAACAGTGCAATAGGTAGATTCTCATTCGGTTCCTCATCAAGTCTAAGCAAGAAAGTGTGTAAGGCGCGTGATAGCCCCATTGCTATTGCGGCGAGTTACAAATTGCCCAAGAAGCTAAGTCTAACACGCACGGAGACAAGGATAATTATGCACAATGCATGGGGTGTACGATGAAACCTGCGGTATGTCACGCAAAACCGAACAGTGGTATCACTGCAAATATAAAAAACAACAATGCTGCCAATGAATTAGTGAGACACATGGCTAATTTCGCGAAAACTGATACCAGATTTAAATTACATGCAACTTGGGTCAGTTTACACTATTGAAACGGGAGGGTGGGCGGGTTATGAATGCAAATCGCTGTTATGCTAACCAAACTATGACCGAGTTTTGGATAGCTGCTTACAGCTGGTAACACGAGAGCAACTGGCTCGCGCACGTGATAATTATCTCGGGGGCATAACTCCAGTATGTCAGGAATGCAACCAGACAAGGGTATATAACGCTCTAAGTGGTTACCTCCCTTACACCATACAAGACGCACATTTGCTCAAATTCGGATAATGTGAACTAACGATTAGCGTTAGTTGCATTTAAAATATATTCGCTTTAATGGTTGGTTCATCGGGAGTATTCCCAATTTTGGACATATAAAGGCATTTTTAGCCAATCTGATTGTATGGATATTTTTCGTTTTTTTAGTCTCCACTTTCATCGGATTTCTCACAGGGGCTCGTTACCGTTCTTAATTGGTTAATTAGGTTGATTACATGGGTGGGGGGGGGAATAAATTCATTAACAATCTCGCAGGAATAATGAAGATTGGAGAAAAAACTCCGTCTGAATTTCACCTATTTTATATATTGTATCAATGGAATCTATTAAAGTTCTCTGCATTACAGATCACGTCTGTTTGTTGGGGTTGCATGGATGTGTTAGAGAGTGAAAGTAGGATTGTTGAAATGAATACACGCGTATGATCAGATACGTAATAGCCAACCGTCGTCCGCAAATATACTTTCCACGTCCAAAATCAGAAGACCTTACTCACAAGATTCTAGATTCAGAAACCAAGCTGGCATAAGCGATAAATTTATTGACGTAAAAAGCCATGGTAAGTTGACCAAAACAAACTTGCTAATCCAAATATTGAAGTATGCACATATACTCAACACTGGAGTTTTATTTTTTGACAAGCAGAGGAATATCTCCCTCAAATTGGGTTTACTTGCTGTGAGGCTCAGGTACTTGTGGAATAAATCTGGAAAAGTTCATGCGATTAGGGTTAGGGGTTTTCTGTTGGAAAACATCTCAGATATCCTATTGATAATGCGGTAATTCTATGTCTAAAAGATCGAATCGCTTCAGTAACGCATGTTTCGTAGTTCAAAGAAAACATGAGATTGATTTGATTTGATTTTGAGTTTGTTTTTATATCATCGCGATTTGAAACGCTTTCTTTGCCCCAATTTGGGCATATTGTATCTGTGATTTCACTTATAATAAGAATATTGAGATGGATATTTGATCAAAGGCCATTATTCGTACTCACGCATTTACGTTCAGCCATCGGCAAACGACTTTTGCATCTAGCTCACCAAATGAGTCATCACATACGGTTCCCCATGCGCCATTATAGAAGACTTCCACACGCCCCTCGTTAGAGTTTGGTCCACCCGCAAGACGAACGAAATCTTGAATAAATATGACAGGAAGTCAATAACGTCCTTGTTGGATAGTTTTTCAGATTGGCCTTCTAATAACTCCTCTGCTATTCTGTGTACAGTCATGAAATTTGAACACAGCGTTATACATATATAAAAGTAACTAGTGTGCCTCCTTTCCCCTCAAGTTTGCCTCCGTTCTAAAGATATCTGTGATTTAGTTGAAGAGTGTCGCATTTTTTCGAATTATTGATTCCATCAATAACTGAACTGTCACAAAATCATTTCCAGGACGAAACTAAAACATATCGAGAGAGAGAGAGAACAATTTTGTTTGAAAGTTATAAAATATCTGAATGTAAAAGTTCAAATATTTTTGATGAATATTTTATAAGTTATAAACGAGGATATTTGGAGGCTAAATTTTCACAAACCGCTGTATTTTCGTTCAAATAACCTAGCTGTAGTAATCAGAAAAAACAAAATTGTCACTGAATTCGGATTTCCTGAATACTTTCAGCTTTCAGAAAATATAGTTGGATAAGGAATATCACAGAAATGATATTAGCCCAATTAAAAGTCAAATTCACCTCAGGAATCCAGACAAAATAAATGAAAAAGTAATATTAGAAATGTTTTGAATAATATTTTCCCTTATACGAACTATATGGGGAAAATAATGGCCCAGTAGTATTGTTGGACACTTGTAGATCAATTTGACGCTGCGTTTTGCATTCTTATATTTTACTGAATTAAACCTAATTGGCAGGTCAATTGATTGAAATGATGTAAAAATTAAATGAAAATAGGTAAAAAATCATATGTCTTCCTTCAATATCTTTCTCCGATCTAGATTGACAGGTGAGAAATTTTCAACGCCTTACTCCAAGCCATTGAGACAAAATCACCAATAGACTGACATAGGCTGTGGAAATTCGATTAGTCAGCTTTCCACCCTTAGTAATAATCATTGCTATAGGGATCCCAGCCTGCTTTTTGATGTGGTGACGTAAAAGTGATCACTGTTTTTGCGAGAATTCCTTGGAACATCATCAAATATACTGCTCAAACGTCCTATAAGCCCTCAAATTGTTTTAGTCTATCAGAATTTCGAATGAGCGACAAATGCTGGGAACTAGAAAAGGGTTTCACTTTAACGGTGGTAACGTACCCGTGAGACAGCGAACACCCACGTCTTCGCTATGCTGACAGTCATTTATTCCAACGGCATTGTGCCGACATTGGAATAAGGTAGCTTCTGTTCCCTGGCATACGACGTTGTCTAAGACTATCTGTCCGGTACCACGGCCGCCTAGACCAGCTTGCGTCACTGCAACAGCTTTGACACTATAATGAAATCAAGATTCAGAGGCATATCACTATCGTATCACCACATTACATTTAAAATATATTCGCTTTAATGGTTGGTTTATCGGGAATATTCCCAATTTTGGACTATAAAGGCATTTTTGGCCAATCTGATTGTATAGATATTTTTCGTTTTTTTAGTCTCCACTTTCATCGGATTTCTCGCAGGGGCTCGTTACCGTTCTTAATTGGTTAATTAGGTTGATTACAGGGGGGGAGGGGGGGGGGTCGAGGTAGGGAATAAATTCATTAACAATCTCGCAGGAATAATGGAGATTTGAGGAAAACTCTGCATTTCTATTTTATATATTGTATCAATGGAGTCTATTAAAGTTCCCTGTATAGTATTACAGATCACGTCTGTTTGGTGAGGTTGTTTGGATGTGTTTGTGAGTGAAAGTAGGATTGTTGAACTGAATACACGCATAAGATCGGATACGTAATAGCCAACCGTCGTCCGTAAATATACTTTCCACGTCCAAAATCAGAAGATCTTACAAGATTCTAGATTCAAAAACCAACCAGTCCTAAGCGATAAACTAGCCCTGGTAAGTTGACAAAAAAAAACTTGCTAATTCAAATATTGAAGTATGCACATATACTCAACACTGGAGTTTTATTATTTGACCAGCAGAGGAATATCTGCCTCAAATTGGGTTGCTGTGAGGCTATCTGTACTTGTGAAATAAATCTGGAAAAGTTCATGCGATTAGGGTTAGGCCTAGGGTTTTTTCTGTTGGAAAACATCTCAGATATCCTATTGATAATGCGGTAATTCTATGTCTAAAAGATCGAATCGCTTCAGTAACACATGTTTCGTAGTTCAAAGAAAACATGAGATTGATTTGCTTTTATTTTGAGTTTGTTTTTATATCATCGCGATTTGAAACGCTTTCTTTGCCCCAATTTGGGCATATTGTATCTGTGATTTCACTTATAATAAGAATATTGAGATGGATATTTGATCAAAGGCCATTATTCGTACTCACGCATTTACGTTCAGCCATCGGCAAACGACTTTTGCATCTAGCGCACCAAATGAGTCATCACATACGGTTCCCCATGCGCCATTATAGAAGAGTTCCACACGCCCCTCGTTAGAGTTTGGTCCACCCGCAAGACGAACGTAAGGGAAATCTTGAATAAATATGAGAGGAAGTCAATAACGTCCTTGTTGGATAGTTTTTCACATTGGCCTTCTAATAATTCCTCTGCTATTTTATGTACAGTCATGAAATTTGAACACAGCGTTATACATATCAAGAAGTAAGCAGTGTGCCAGCTTTACCCCCAAGTATGCCTCCATTCCAAAGATATCCGTGATTTAGTTGAAGAGTGTCGCATTTTTTCGAATTATTGATTCTGTCAATAATTGAACTGTCACAAAATCATTTCCAGGGCGAAACTAAAATATAACGAGAGAGAGAGAGAGAGAGAGAGAATAATTTTGTTTGAAAGGTGCATTATCTGAATCTAAAAGTTCAAATATTTTTGATGATTATTTTATCAGTTATTAGCGAGGAAATTTGAAGGCAAAATTTTCACAAAGCGCTGTATTTTCGTTCGAATAACCTAGTTTTAGTAATCAGAAAAACAAAATTGTCACTAAATTCTGATTTCCTGCATACTTTCAGCTTTCAGAAAATATATAACTCGTTTTAGTTATTTCATTTATTGCAATTTAATGCGAGAAAAACTGATAAGGTGTCGAAAATTTTAAAGTATAATAGATCTTCAAGATTTTCGTGTTTAATAACAGTCACAGAATCTACATCGAAATTGTTACCTATTTGTTGCCTTATGACACTCTTTTGAACAATGATACTGTTGTTTCTAAAGGAGATGGTTTTGTAAGGCGGGGTTTTTGCCCACAGCCAGCCGACTCATAGGAATGTACATTTCTTCTCTCCATCTGTCAATCATGATGCAATAGTAGTAGGGTTACAGCATTTAAAGTCGTTTTTCACCCGGATGTAACTATGACGTCACTTCCGGTTGGGTTGAAAGAGGCGTGGCCTTTGGTACATGTTTAGACTTGTTGGTGTGTGTTAATGTACTGGGATTTTTCCCCACAATGGCCGTCTCAAATTTGAGACGGCCATTGTTGTAGAAAAACGTATAAAAGGGGTGATTTTTAGTGGTTGGGTGTATTCATTGCACTACCTTACGGAGCACTCTGACTTACCTGACCAGCCTGCCTGCCTGCCTGCCTGCCTGACCTCTAGCCAGCCTGCCTGTTTACCAGCCTGCCTGCCTGCTTGCCTGTATGAGACGTGGAGAGAAAGCATGAGACGTGGAGAAGATTTTCCATGGGACCCAGCAGCACCTCCAGTTGAAGTTTTACCCCAAGACGAGCGTGTGAGTGACATTTATCAACGACACTGGGCTACCATACGCCATTGTTTTCACCGTGACCGTCGTCTATTGGACTTGTATAACTTTCGACTGCAGGACCTTACGTATTTGTCTACTTATGCGGAGAACATTTTCACAGACCAGGTCACAGCGTTCAAGTTAAATATCACATTCGGGTACATTTTACGGCACAAGGACACGGATCAGGTGCGGTATTATTATCCCAGCAATAATACCTATGTGTTTGACCAGCCATTCACGGTGACGGATGCGATTTCCCTGGAGCCACTCATCGACCAATTGACTACGTTGGACCCATTGGAATGGGCCCGATTGCAACGCCCCAATACCCAATGGCTTGTGGAAATGGTGACCAACGTCACATTTTTCGTCACGAAAATGAGAAATCATCCTATCGGTGCTCCTGTACTACTACCCCCTTGGCTGCGTCGTCGAAAAGGCATGTATGCATTAACGGGAGGGCCAAATGGACCCTACAAAGACCGGAAATGTTTGTTTCGGTGTTTGGCCGTGCATCTGGACGAGTGTAATCCTAAGAATTGTGACACAGTGGCCAATGGCTATTGGGAACAGTACTTAGAGCAGCAAGACTTGGATGAGCGGCACTTCCGTGGAGTCCCGTTCAAGAATTTGGATGACGTGGAAACACTGTTCAACAACGGAATTGTTGGTGTCCAAGTTCCAGGACATACTGGACCAGCTGGACGATCGGATTCCTATACCGGGTGTAGCGTTTAGTGACGATGAAGAGTCCGAGTCCGAGCCGGAGTCGCAGCCGGAGCCCATGCAGTCGCAGGATTTGCCTTTACCGAAACCGTATGCGGAGAAATTGAAAGTGCGCTTCCTACAATACCTAGGCCAGTTACCGGTGCTGGGTTTCAACTCGGGGCGATATGATTTGAACATGGTGAAGGAATTTCTCTACCCCTACTTGGCCCAGGCGAATACCATCAAGTCCGTCATCAAGAAGATCAATAATCATATGGCCCTCACTACCACATCACTTCATTTCCTGGATGTACGGAACTACTTAGCTCCTAATTATAGCTATGATCAGTGGGTGAAGGCGTATGACTGTGCACAAACCAAAGGCAGGTTCCCTTACACGTATATATCGACGCTCGATTGTTTGGAGGAAACACAGTTGCCACCCCGGGATGCCTTCTTTGACGATTTGAAGCAAGTGGAATGTCCGGAAGACACGTACCGGGAACTACAGCAGGTATGGAACGATCAACATATGCAGACCTTGCGAGATTTCCTGATATGGTATAATAACTTAGATGTGGTTCCTTTCCTGGAAGCGGCCGAGAAAATGGTTCAACTCTTTCGCCGTGAGATGCACGTCGATATCTTCAAGGAGTGCTTGAGTTTACCGGGTCTGGCGCTTCGCCATCTTTTTCAAGAGTGTCCTACGTACTACTCGCTGATACAGCAAAAAGATGCAGACATGCATGATTGTCTAAAGCAGAACATTGTCGGTGGACCGAGTCTTATTTTTCACCGTTATCACGAGAAGGACGTCACTACTCTCCCCAGTGGAAAACCCTGTGCTAAGATCATCGGTTTCGATGCGAATGCCTTGTACCTGTGGTCTCTGGCCCAACCTATGCCCAGTTGCCATTATACACGTTGGTTGGCGGAAGGTCGGCATTTTACACCGCAACGCACTCCCTACAAGCATCTGGCTGATCAGTGGTTGGATTGGGAAGCCTATCGACGGGGAATTTATATACGACACCAGATCCTTGTAATCTTTGAGTATTCCAACGCCACACTGTAGTAGATACGTCCATGAATTTCACCAAATCGGGATGCAGGGGTGCAAGTCCGTAGGAATCAAAGTATTCGCCTTGGCCTATGGTGTCCACGTACACAGCCACCCAATGTTCACCGGGTCGAGACCTAGGGTCTGTATTCAGGATGTAGGCTGCTGGGGTGGTGGAGTGGGTGGGAAACACATTGCGTGGAAACACACCTCGAAAGGGTACCTTAGGATCTCGCTGGAGTATGGCCATCAGCTGCTCTGTATCCATGACTCTAGTTGGCGTAGTCACACAGGACGTTTCTTTGCTGATCCACGCTGATGACGTTATCAAACTCGGCGTAGCAAATCACGTTAATGGTCTGGCCTAGAGCGATGGCGAAACGCAGTTCCAACCGTAGGTTTCCTTTCTTGAGCAAGGCCAGTTGATGATCGTGTTCCAAGGTAGGGGTGAGGTCGAAGGCGAACAACGTGTACCCACGGTGAAAGTCTCGTCGAGTGATGGTATTTCCTTCGTCCTGGTTGTTTTGTCCTGTGGCTGTAAACAGGTTCAGGTAGCTCCGCACATAGCTTTGGTTACCAAAATCCGGTTGTAATGGACGGGCTGGAATTTGATGGCCAGCCACGTGCAGTGTCAAAAAGTTGAGGTTGAAATGTTGAAAGGCGAACGGATTCTCATCCCACGCTCCATTGAAAGCGGTGTTGGTCACACACGCTATGGTAAGACGTTTAGGGAGATCCCCTAGAAATAAATTTTCACGATTGGCCATCATCGTACCTGCTGGCACAGAGAACACCTTGGTCTGTACGCGTCGGATGGGGTACAGGGCTGGTTTTTTCGATAAGGCTTCCATGTGACTCACCAACACCCCCTGTTGCAAATCCACCGTACGCACAAACAGGGCTGCATCTTCTAGGACTATCTTGTAATTGGGTCCTCTCCAGCGGCCATCAAGGCGAACGCGGGTGTGGAACGGATCAACTTGATCTTGATGGATACACCGTTCATCATGTAGCGGTCTTGCAGGAACAGATCGGCGTGCAGTCGTCCCATCATATCGACGGACTTGCTATTGGCTGCTATGTCTTTGCGCGCGGTGAACCCATTATTGGCAGCGAGCACGCTATTCATGGATCCGGGTGTATCCTTGTAGTACAGCGAGGCTTGCAAGTGTGTTTTTTTGGCATCTGCACCGTACGACAACAGCGTCTCCAGGTAGGCTCGGTACGGGGACGTATTGGTGGACGTACTGATGAGTTTATCGCTCATACTCATATCCACCTGTTGGAACAAGGAGTGCAGCCAAAGATTCACCGGGCCTACTACCGCATCGTCCGCTAGGGGATCCCCGGCTCCGTCCACTATTTTGGCTTTCACGTACAAGTAGGTGTGGGCTAAATCCAGGTAGGCCGTATCTTTGTTTTCAATGGTGAATTCCACAGGTCCCGTCCCCGTCAGGCTAGCCAGGGGTCGATGTTCTACCCAACGTCCTTCGGCTACACTGGTCTGGGTGGGTGGAATAGTCCACAAATCCAATTCACTGTTGGTAGACGGACACGACTCGGAGTGAATGAATGCCATTATGCGAAGATGTCTCTCCTACTACTACTCTTCTTCTTCTTCTTCGTCTTATTCCGGGGTGTGCGTCGTCGGTGTGTCGGACGTCGAATGACTCTTCGCTGTGTCCGTGGTTGTCTTTTAAGGGCTTTGGCGATCAAGACGCTGCCTGCTTCTTTAGCCCGTCGTTTGAAGGCTTGTCGGGGTGCTGTGCCTCCCAAGACATCACCGGCCACGTGCAATCCACTGCGTACCGCTTGTTTCCCCACCGCTTTGACACCCCGTGTCACCAAGGGCAAGAACGTTTTCACGATGCTCCCCAGTATTTTCCCCAATCCGTGACCTCGTTGCATGCGTGCACCGCTAAAGATGGGCAAGCTCCCTCCCGTTTGTTTCTTGTAGTAGTCGGCATAGCTGGGCGTATGGCACTGGTAAGGCACGTACATTATACGAAGTGAGGAGAACGGGCTTGTCGGAAATGAAGTGTCAGCACCACTTTCCCTCGTTCGAATGCGACCGGGCGTCCCGTGTCATCTCTTATATCCACCGTGATCGTGTTGATATCGGTATGTCGTACGGGCAGGTAGAGTATGTGGTTGAAACTCTGGTTGACTTGATCGCCATACTTCTTTCTAATGGGGATCACCCGTAACAGAGGTGTGTTCACATCGCCCACAATATGGCTGTCCACTGCGTCCGAGTAGACGTAGAGTCCGTACATACCTACTTTCATATCCATCACAAGCTCACCGTTGTCAGTGGTGGGACCCGTGTAGACGCTGTAAGGCAGACCTAACATTTGCTGTAGCCTAGGACTGAGTTTCACAGCCACGTTAGGGCTGAGCAGGATACAGGACTTGTCGTTGTGTGCGTTGACATCGAAGATCACGTGATTCTTGAAGGGATAGGCTTTCAGGGGTCTTGAATTATTCGTCACCTCCCGTAGAGACTTGTAATTCAACAAGGTGAGCAGACCCTGTATGAACGTCTTGGGCGTATCGTATTGGCCTTCGGGGAGAGTGAGTCGGTGTACTTTGCCTTCGTAGGTGACATCGTACCATACTTCTTTGTCTCGTACGTTGTACCACGAGTAAGGGTACTGAATATCCACCAGTCCACATTCCCACTGTCCAGGTAAATGCAACGGTTGTGGTAATTGAGTCACGTACTTGGCCAAGGTGTTGTTAGGAAACACATCGAGTGAACTGTTACTGGGTAGCGTGAGGTAAAACATGACGACTGAGCTTTCTGGCTTCTGCACCGGGTTTTAATAGGGGGTTTTTTCCGCCTAGTAGGGCTCCTCCCCTAGTAGGGCTCCCAGGCCTTGGGTGCCTTACCTCGGCGTTGTGATCGTCGCGGTGACTTAGATCTGTGAAGAGTACGTCCCCGTCGTTGTGGTGTTTTGGGTGGTGACATGGGGGCACAAGAAGAGGAGGGTGGTGGTGGTGGTGGTGGTGGTAGTTGGTGTCGTCTACTCGTCGATTGCTGCATAAAGGCCCAACGGTTAGGATTCCCTACCAATTCTTGAGGGGTGTGTGTGTCTTTTAACCCCTGAGCAAAGGCTTCCCAGCCCGGTGGATTAGAGTGTTTGCGAGAACGTACCATATCGTTGATCAAATCGGTCATATGAGACCCCGGCACCACTTGGTTTCGAATCAACAGTTTTCCCTCATCGTTCCAACCCATATCGGAATTCTGTTTCACCCGGTCCAACAATAAACGAGCCTTGGTCTTGAATGCTTTAGGGACACTGGCCAACACTTCCTCTTCCAGCTGAGGTGATGATGGTGGCGGTGTGAGTGTGGGCGTTGCGGGTAGTGGGGGTGGTGTACTACTACCCCTATATTGATCCATAAACGTCTTGTACCGGTTCAGCGTATGATGGTAGAGTTGAATTTTCTCGTGATCTGGTAGTCGACGTTGGAGTATACTATTCATCTCTTCGTCCAGAGACTGGAGTTGTTGCACTGTGGCAGGGACGGGATAGGGTGATTGCAAACTCTGTAACAGTCGAGGTTCCACCAGCATCATTTTTTTCGTATGTTCCATGTTTTAGCGCCCCAAGATGGACCCTACTAACGGTCCCAGTACGGTAGCGGCTAAGGGTGCGAGGAGTGCGCCGAGAAATCCACCTCGCTGTAACACCTGGTTCTTTTTCTTGACACTACCCGTCTTCTTCACCAGCGTTCGGAGACCCGTCTTGTGCCGTTGCAATTTCCCTTTCTGCAGAGGACTGAGCGGAACATTCCCTGTTAACACATTATGCGCCACTTCACACAAACACCGTACCAAGTCTGGATCCGCGCCGCGCACCAGGGCCCGGCCCACCTCCGGTGGCGCGCTGCGTAATACGCGGAGGGCCGGCGCGTGCTTGCGTATCCGTGCAGACATGATGAGGAAGTGACTGCTATATGGTTGTGTCTTCTTCTTTTATTTGGGTGTGTACACCGTCTGCACCTCTCCGGGAAAAATGTGGGTGCGCAATCGAAGGATGGAGGGGGTGTCTTGTTTCAAGTCGATGAGTAGATACCCGTGAGCTCCTTGGGTAGCATCTTCAAAGGCTTCTCGTACAAAGGCCGTGTTTTTAGGGGTACATCTGTTTTGCCAGGTGCATAATTTGGGAGGCGTCTCTGGGGTTTTTGAATAACACCACATACTGAGCATTCAAACTAATGTTCCTGTGCTCTTTGTTCTTACTGAAGAGATTCTGCACGATGTAGATGATGCTCAACCGACGATGATGGCTTCCTTTGGTAAAGAGACGGGTGATTCGACTGTCCGTTTCGGTCATGAGATCGTCCACCACGACCAACGTGTCTTCTGGCGTATCCTCGCGAGGTAATCCTTCCACTAAGGTGAGTCCAGGGAGACGTGCCATTTCCTCGTACGCCGGTTGCTAAGCTCCATAACACCACAGGATGCGAGCTACGGGAGGTGAAATGAGGGCTGACCCGTGTTGGATCAGGCGTTGAACGAAGTGTGTTTTTCCCGACCCTGTCGGTCCAGCGATGAGACACGTGAAAGGATGCTGCCACCGAGGATCCATAGCGTCGTTTTTTTTTAATGGGGTGATTTATGGTTCAGACGGAACGTCGACGTGGATCCCACCGGGGCTCGTAGTCGAACGGGTACCGTTGCCGTGGTAAACGTGATTGACCGGATCCCACTCTAAGTGTTAACGTGTTGGTAGGTGTGGGTCGTGGTGATGGGGTGGAACGTTCGTGGCTTCGGAGGGTAGATACGGCGGGAGGCTGGCGGGTGAAAAGAGGTGGAGTAGTGCGATTAGACGGCCTCGTAGGGCTGAGTGTGTGTGGTGATAGGGTGCGTAGTCTCGGGGTTGATACGGCAGGCTGGCGGTGAGGACTAGACGGCGTCGTGGACTGTGGTGATGGCAGCGTCGTAGGAGGGAGAGTCGTAGTGGTGGTGGTGATGGTGGTGGTGGTGGTGGTGGTGGTGGTGGTGTTGGGTGATTTCACTTGACGTTGAGGTGGAGCAGCACTTGGACGAATGGTGTTGAAACAGGATATCACGTACGCCAAATCGTAGAATACGCCTCCAAATAAGGTACCCAGAAGCACTACTAGACACACCACAGTACCGACTTGTGCTTTTCGAGTCCGTAACAGTAAGGGTAGATGTGCACTATCCATGGTACAACCCTACACTGAAGGATGGAGGTGATGTGAGGTAGAATTTATAGTCGTTTCATGTCACGGCCTGACACCCAGGAATTAAACGAACTGGGCCAACCTTGCCATTTGACGAAATGATAGGGGATGCCACGTCGACGTTCCGTTTTCAAAATCTTTTCCACCGTGTAGTAGTCTTTCCGTGTTTTCACCACCGGTTGTAATTCCGCCTCGTAAAACGTGCCTTGCAGTGTTTCTCCTTGTAGATCTTCCAGTTGATAGACGTGTGGCTGTCGAGGCTTATGGCGAACGATGACAAAGTGCTCGTCACTCCAGTTGGGCAAGTAACTTTTCTCAAATTGCCCTTTCACTTTACTGATCCGTACCACATCTCCGCGTTTGTAACGGGGTGACGTGAGTGGACTGGGGTCTATCGAGTACAGGGTACGGCGCACTTGATGTTCGTTGCGTTCTGTCACATCGAGGGGAGCTCGCTGGATACTGCGATGATAGGCTCGATTGTACCCTTGGACCAGTTGAGGTAGTACATCGATGTACCGTCGGGTGTGTTTGGCGGTAAAATACTTGTACATTCGTCCTTTGAAGGTACGATTGAATCGTTCCACCACAGAGGCTTTGGTCTCGTTGTACGTATGGAAGAAAAATACCTTCTGTTTCTTAAGAAAGGCTTGAAAGGGACGGTTGAGAAATTCTGTGCCTTCATCCGTTTGCAAATAGAGGGGTTTGCGCCCCGTCTTGAAAATGTGCTGGAACGCCCGTACCAGATTCTCTCCTGTTTTGGTGCGAATGGGTAGTACCCATGCGTACTTGGATAAAATATCGATACAGGTCAACATGTACCGATGTCCATCATTGTGGGGTGCAAATCGACTCATATCGACTAAATCAGCCTGCCATTGTGCGTCTATGCCTCCTACGATGACTCGGTTACGGCGAAAATGTCGTCGGGCTGCTCGATGTAAACTATAAGTGTCTTGGGTTTTTAACCAGTCTCGAACTTCAGTTCGACTGATGCCTTGGGAATGTGCAGCTCGAGCGAGCGCTCCCACAGCGCTATAAGCGGCTGGACTGGTAGGGTTGTAATACAAATCGGTTAACACCTTGTTGACAGTGGTACGCCACGTAGATTCCGACCGTCCACCTTTTCTCATCCCCTTTCGGGTGCCTGTCTTCCTACCCCTCATCGGGGTGCCCCTGGTGTGGGTCCCCGTCCGAGTTGCGCTGTGGTGTGTTCGCTTCATGAGTAGACACTGACACTCTAGCCTCTGTGCACCCTATAGATATAGTACTTCATCGACCATGGGGATTACTTTTTCCAAGGCTGCCCATAGATCAGGGTCCAGAGTAAAACCACCTCGCTTCAGACAGAGGAGTCGAGCAAAATAGGGACCGCGGAAAATGTAGACGTCACACAGGTGAATGCTATCACCGTCGAGGTCACCCAACAACACCCGTTTCAAGGTAGTCCAGCCTTCCGGGGATAAAGAGACACGCGCTGGTTCAGACGTACACCAACACCTACTGTCGTCATCCATGAGCTCCACTCGTTTGGGATACAACAATAGGGTGCAGTCCGGTGTAAGAGTGCGGGTAGCTACAGAGTGCGCCTGGGGGTGCAGTACGTCGTGGACGTCGGTGATAATAGCTTTCAGCGCCTGCCATAATGCCGGACGGAGTATGATAGAGGGACCACCACGCTGTTCTAACCGGGGAAAAAAGAATCATCTCTACCACTTCGTAGGTAGACACCGACTCCCACGTGCATGAAATCGACTTCGGGCTCTTTTCCCTGTAACAACCGTGTTAATAGAGTCCATACTGCTAGGGTTAAACATAGCTTCACCTCTCGGGGATGTTCTTCGATGAGCTGCAGTTGATGGTCATAGACGATCAGGATGACGTCAGGCGTGAGTTGGAACAAGGCAAGCTCCCCAAGTGCTCCGTGCGCTGCCATGGTGGTGAATGACAAAACACCGACGAGGCAAGTCTGTATATATCGAAGGGGATGCACTTCTCCCCTTCGTGAAAGTCCGTGACCACTCGTGTCTATTAAAACCCCTAGTCCGTAGCCGTACACGTTATAGGTTTTTTTTTCGCGCCTCTCTCTATCCGTACCCGTATACGTTATAGTTTTTCATTCCATCCCTACCTTCGTGAAAGTCCGTGATGATTCGGGCTGTAATGTTATAAAGATAGGAATGCATTTAACCTAGGAATTCACCATAGGCAATTTTGTGGAAAATCAGCGGATTGTAAATGAACCCAGGAAGGGTGGGGCGCGCGGACCTCGGCGTAGGCCCCTTGTAGGCCACCAATCAGCGACGTGTACATCCATTCTAATGTTATATAAACAGACGCAATGATTTAACATAGGAATTTGCTATAGCGAATTTCGTGTAAAATGAAGGGATTCTGACGTGACCCAGAATGCATCACTCGCGCCAATACATAGCTGTACAAGCATTGGGACTAGAGAAAAATGTTTCAGGGCCAACCCTAATGTTATAAACATAGGAATGGATTTTAACCCGGGAATTTACTATAGCTGAATTTGGTACGAAATATGAGGATTGTAAATTAACCCAGGAAGGGTTGGGCGCGCGGACCTCGGTATAGGCACCTTGTAGGCCACCAATGAGCGACGCGTACATCGACTCTAATGTTATAAATAGACGCAATCATTTAACATGGGAATTTGCGATAGCGAATTTCGTGTAAAATGAAGGGATTCTGACGTCACCCAGAATGCATCACTCGCGCCAATACATAGCTGTACATGCATTGGGGCTAGAGAAAAAATGTTTCAGGGCTAACCCTAATGTTATAAAGATAGGAATGGATTTTAACCTGGGAATTGACTATAGGTAAATTTTGCGCAAAATATGAGGATTGTAAATTAACCCAGGAAGGGTTGGGCGCGCGGACCTCGGCGTAGGCACCTTGTAGGTCACTAATGAGCGACGTGTACATTGACTCTAATGTTATCAATAGACGCAATCATTTAACATGAGAATTTGCTATAGCGAATTTTCGTGCAAAAACAGGGGATTGTAAATTAACCCAGGAAGGGCTGGGGCCCACTATATTGGCCAATCAGCAGGCCCGAATAAGAGCCAATCAGCTGTCGATAAAAAGAGCCAATCCGCTATCGCTAAAAAGAACCAATGAAGCCAGCATCACCTACGTTGAAACAGCCAATGAAAATCTACTGTATTTCAGTATAAAGCCAGCGGGAGCGTGGTGAGCGTCATTCCAATCACCTTTCACATACTGACAAGACGTATTGAAGCTATTGAAGAAGAAGAAAAAATGATGAACAGCAGGGTGCGAGTCGCAAAGATGTCCACAACAGGAGCTTCGGGGAGAATGGCAGCGGCACGCAGGGAGATAGGACGGAGACAAAAAAACCACATGATAAAAGCCATAAAAGATTTCTGGTTGGGGGAAGTGCGTGAATGGTGCCGACAAGTAGATACCCATTTTACTCCGGAGGCAGCCAGGAATCTGCGTGCCCTGATCGTGCTGGCCAGGACGGTGAGCGACGAGGCCTGGTTAATACATCTAAAGGCAGCGATGGAGGAATTACATCCACCTCCTCCTCCTCCCCAACAACAACAACAACAACAACAACAACAAGAGCCCGAATTCGTCGACATCACCACCATACCACCAGGAAATTTGCTCCAAGATCTCCCCATTAGTGATGTCGACGAAGAGCCACAAGAACAACATCAACACCGGTACACCTTGCAAGGGTACCGGTACTTTTCAGTGAGCGATTTTACGGAGTAGACAGGCAAACTCCCCCTGAATAAAACAGGGTAAACAAATTGACCATAACGGCCCTTTTCAGGGCCACCCCAATCTACCGAAAGGGGGAACTTCTAACTTGGCACATTCAATTCAAATCAGGTCATACATCATCTCCTCTATATTCTATATAATTACCAATCTCCAACTCCAAAAAACAATCCCTGCCCCCTCAACGGCCCTTTTCAGGGCCAACCCCTTAAAATCCTCCAACACACAGGGGTTTTTTTCTCAGTGTTTTAGGGCCAACCCTTGCAAAAATTTTGTACAAAATCAGGGGATTGTAAATTAACCCAGGAAGGGTGGGGCGCGCGGACCTCGGCGTAGACACCTTGTAGGCCACCAATCAGCGACGTGTACATCGACTCTAATGTTATAAATAGACGCAATCATTTAACATAGGAATTTGCTATAGCGAATTTCGTGTAAAATGAAGGGATTCTGACGTCACCCAGAATGCATCACTCGCGCCAATACATAGCTGTACATGCATTGGGGCTAGAGAAAAAATGTTTCAGGGCCAACCCTAATGTTATAAACATAGGAATGGATTTTAACCTGGGAATTGACTATAGGTGAATTTTGCGCAAAATATGAGGATTGTAAATTAACCCAGGAAGGGTGGGGCGCGCGGACCTCGGCGTAGGCACCTTGTAGGCCACCAATCAGCGACGTGTACATCGACTCTAATGTTATATCAATAGACGCAATCATTTAACATGGGAATTTGCATAGCGAATTTCGTGTAAAATGAAGGGATTCTGACGTGACCCAGAATGCATCACTGGCGCCAATACATAGCTGTACATGCATTGGGGCTAGAGAAAAAATGTTTCAGGCCCAACCCTAATGTTATAAAGATAGGAATGGATTTTAACCTGGGAATTGACTATAGGCGAATTTTGCGCAAAATATGAGGATTGTAAATTAACCCAGGAAGGGTTGGGCGCGCGGACCTCGGCGTAGGCACCTTGTAGGCCACCAATCAGCGACGGGCATTATTCGGTTACCGTACATTCATACTAATACCTGCGCGCTGTTAGTAGGAAGTTTTTCCATTGACTCAGTGTTATTTACCTATTGTTACCTAGGTGTGTGTGTGCATGTGCAGGACTTGGTGTTATTTTTTTTTTTTGTGCTTTGAGTTAGAAGTTTTCCTCTTTCGGACAGATTGGGTGGCCCTGAAAAGGGCCTTTGGAAGATGTAAGGGGTTACATCGTTGGGAACAGGTCGGCTTGCCTTCTCATTCTTCTCTGAGTACACACCGGGCATTTCAACCCTATGAGTTTACACACTATGGGGTTGTCATGGCGCGTAGGCTCTGGTATTCGGGCAACTGGTATTCGGGCATGTCGGTGTATACAGGCTATACACAAGGCTTGATGGCCACAGGGGAAAATGGCGTATTTGGCGAAGTGCTTAGAGCATTCCACGCAGCGTAAATACTGTGCTGCTTGGCATTCTGTGTTTGGCGTCAGTCTTCTTCCTATGGCAGCAGTGTAGTACACGATGTCTTGCTGCTCCTGCTGTAAACCTTCCATTTCTTGTTGTTCTTTTTTTCTATTTTCTTGGTCTTGTTGGACATTTTCTCTTTCTGTTGCTTGGTGTTCTTTGAGTAATGGCGGCTGTAAAATACCCATCTGTTCTTCTTTTCTCCTTTCTGTTTCTTGGGCTTGGGCTTGGGCTTGGGCTTGGGCTTGATGTTGTTGTTTGTAGATATCTTCTAGCACTCGGTCAATTTGGTCAAATCGTTGGTATTCGAGTGCCGTAACATCCGCTGTCACTTGTGCTCCTGGGTGGTCTTCATTATCCCCGCCCTGTACCGGTTGGTGTTGTTCATCTTTAAATAGGTCTTGTATAATATCATCCAGCCATTGGTCATCGTGTACCATATCGATGTTCTCTAGCGGTTGTAGTTCATGATCTATGATGAACTCTTGTAATAGGTTGTCAATATCCATGGTTTCAGCTTGAGCCATGATGTAATTGTGAATGAATGACTAAATACTGCGCGCTATTTATAGTGTAACCATGAACGCGCGGACGTCAGCGTAATCTTTAGATTACATCTTTGCGCTGGCCTAGGCAGAAATTTTTGTGTGTTTGTTTTGCAACTTTAAACGGGTGTGATTTTGCAATAAATGCGAGTGGACGTATAAAATTTATTTCAACTTGAATTAGGGGAACTCATCGTGCAGCATTGAAAAATTCAGAAGGCTAGCGGCAAGCGAACCCGCTATTTTTAATCCTTTTATCGATTTTTTAGACCCGTAACGTTGGGTAGGGTAGTATGGAAAACGCGGTACACTTGAAATAAATCGGTTTTCCTCCGTAAAAATACATGAGGCATCTTCCTCACAGCCTTATAATGTGACCCTGAAAATTGCAGCACGTTTATGGAAAGAAAAGTAGGAATTTTTATCGTATCACGACGGCTACGGTAAAACAACCATCGCCATGTTGGAAAATTTTGAGACGGCCATGTTGGAACATGGCGGTATTTGAGACGGCCATGTTGGAAAATGGCCGTCTCAAATTTGAGACGGTCATTGTTGTAGAAAAAACGTATAAAAGGGCATAATTTTTAGTGGTTGGGTGTATTCATTTACAACTACATCATGGCTACCAGACGAAGGTTATTCAACGATCCTAGAGAACATAGAGAGGTGATTACCAGAGAAGAAGATGGTGGTGTGACAATAATTACAAGCTTACAGCGGGTGCATAATATTGCCGATACGTTGAGACGGCGAAGTGAAGAACAAGACCAAGAGGTCAGGGACGCAATGGAAGAAGATGAGGATGTCACGAACGATGAAGAACTCCCCGACCTAGAGTGGTTAAACAGTAACAGACCCCCAGCAAATACAGCGGCTACCCAAACACCAATTATAACAACGTCGGCTACCGAAACAGGAATGACAAGTACCACAACAACAACAACAACAACACCACCATCATCCTCTTGGGCCGAGGTGACCCGCCTGAACCAGCAGATTAATGAAATGAGGGAAGACATGGATCAAATGGACGCTGTGAAGTTTAAACTACAACAAGACCTACATAAGGAAGAAAGTAAATCAAACTGTAGCGTGTGTACCAACGACGAAAGCATGTACGCCCTATTCCCGTGCGGGCATTTATGCCTATGTGAGGAATGCTGGGTAACCCTAACATGTATAGCGGAGACGTGCCACTGCACTGAAACGGACGAACTGCATTTAAAGATCAAGTGTGCCGTGTGTAGGAGGCAGGTGTCCGGGGTGAAGAAAATCTACCGCTCGTAAAAAAAGTGTGGTAACACTTTCCAAAGGCCCTTTTCAGGGCCACCCAATGTTTTCGAAAGAGAACTTCTAACTGAAAGCACAACACCAGCTCCCATCACCACACTCAATGAACACTAACACTCATTTTTGAATTTTCTACTATTTTTATTAACACAATAGAATGAACGTGTTCACCACAGTAGACTCTGGGTATTGAATTTTTAATACAATTATACACTATGAAGGCGCTTCAATGCACATAGAATGAACATAAAATGAACATAGAATGTAGGAATACGATAATATCTGAATGTTTTCAATGCAACAAGACTTGAAAATGTTCAATATTTATACAACAAGACTAACACAATAGAATGAACGTCTTCACCACAGGTATTGAATTTTTAATACAATTATACGCTATTAAGGCGCTTCAATGAACGTAGCATGTAGGAATACGGTAAATGTCTGAATGTTTTCAACACAAGACTTGAAATGTTCAATAGTTATGCAACAAGACTTGTTTGAACTCATCATCGTCTTTCCGCCCCTGGTGCACGTAGATGTAGGTAGCAATCTGTTCACGTGGAATTCTGGGAGGACAGGCAGCTTCCAATGCCAGGGCAATTTGCTCCTCGGTCACGTCCTGTAGTGCCTCAGTGATTAGCGCGTATGATGGTATTATATTGTCCAGACACGTATGCATGTTTATCGGACTGTTGTTCACACAGCCTGCACATGCTTCGATACGCAAGTGTCGAATGCGAGGTCTGACATGATCCATGAATGTGTCGATGTACTTCTTACAAATATACTGAGTCACCTGGTCAGACAGGGCTTCATGAATTATAGCTGTGAGACTCTGCAACTTCCGCCACGCCGTTATTTTCAAGGTGACGCCCTGAGGACAAGGAACACGCTCTTGCGTATCTGACCTCATTTTCCATTTCCGTATATGCACCAGGAGCTGGTCGTTGAATCTACCACAGCTGACAAAGATGTCGTCACCCACATAAAATTTCACTTCGTCACTCCCCTGCTGGTCAATGACCGCATCGAGGGCGTAATCAATGGTCTGTAGTTTTAGCCAGGTGTCGAACGTTAAGGCGATATGCCTAGCTGGTCTGTCGTTAAAGGCCGGTGCGTTAAAATGCACTTCTTCGTCTTTGACACTCACAGTTAAATAGGCTGAGAGCTCCCAAATGTTCGTGTGGGCTGCCTGGTAGGCCTGCTGGATAATGTTATTGATCTCCTGCACAGACATAGGAAGTTGCACCTCTTCTTCTTCTTTCACTGGCTCAGGCACTTGCTGGGGCACTGGCTGAAGCACTTGCTCAGGTATTTCTAAAGGTGTTAGTCGGGGCCGTTTGGGTCGTGCACCGCGTTTGGCAGGTACATCAGACTCTGGGTGCGTACGTTTGTTAGCTGTACGCTCTTCGGTGGTGTCCATGACTAAGATATCATCATCTTGTACAACGTGGGCTTGAAGTAGATCTGCTAGTCCTTCATTTCCCGTCTTCTTCAGTCCCTCCACGAAGGCTAGAAATGCATAGGGGCCAGAGCGCTGTAGACCGTCGATGAGGGCTCTGTTTTGTCCCGAAGTGGTTTTCTCAGCCATGATATCTTCGACACGCTGTTTCAGGAGTATGTTTTCCTCCATAAGCAGATCACATAATTCGGCCACATGCTGCATCTCATCAATGAGGCGAACACGGTACTTTTGAAGCTTCACTCGCTGGCGTGACTCCATGACTGTGGCTGCTACGGTGTAATAGGCTGGTGAAATTGCACTGGTAAAATGAAAAGCTT
>JAVTVY010038822.1:0-16322 GCA_036873755.1 Hanleya hanleyi
ACGTGCTTGTCGAAATGAAGTGTCAGCACCACTTTCCCGCGTTCGAATGCCACCGGTCGTCCCGTGTCATCTCTTATATCCACCGTGATCGTGTTGATGTGGGTTTGTCGTACAGGCAGGAAGAGCATGTGGGTGAAACTGTGGGTGACTTGATCTCCATACAACTTTTTAATGGGCACCACCTGTAACAGAGGTGTGTTGATATCACCCACGATGTGGTTGTCCACCACGTCCGAGTAGACGTAGAGTCCGTACATACCCGACTTCATATCCATCGGGATCTCGCCTTGGTGGGCGGTGGGACCAGCGAACGTCCGTAGATCGAAACCCAGCATTTGCTGTAGGATAGGACTCAGTACGACACTCGCGCTGGCGGTGACGATAAGCTCTGCCTTGTCGTTGTGTGCGTTGTAATCGAAGTTCACGTGATTCTTGAAGGGATAGGCTTTGATGGGTTTTGAAGTATTCGTGACCTCCCGTAGAGCTTTATAATGCAACAGTCTTGACAGCCCACCCATGAACTCCTTGGGAGTATGGTATTGGCCTTCGGGGAGGGTGAGTCGGGTGTCTTTTCCTTCGTAGGTCACCTCGTACCACACTTCATTGGCTCGCACGTTGTACCACGAGTAAGGGTACTGAATATCCACCAGCCCACATTCCCACCGGCCAGGTAAATGCAACGGTTGTGGTAATTGAGTCACATATTTGGCCACGGTGTTGTCAGGAAACACATCCAGCGAACTGTTACTGGGTAGGGTGAGGTAAAACATGGCGACTGAGCTGTCCTGCTGCTGCACCGGGTTTTAATAGGTGTTCCAGACCTTGGGTGGTTGTGTCCGGCGTCGTGTTCGTCGCGTTGACTTGCTACGTGTCACGGCTCTGGAGATGTGGGGTGTCCTGATCGAGGGTGGTTTTTTAAAGGTCTGAAAAGAAGGTGCCCGTTGTGGTGGTGGTGGAGTTTTGGGGGTGACTCCGGTTCCCAGTCGGATTACCAAGGTTGTGGAATCTGTCGTGGTGCACGACTCGGCGATTGCTGGGTTTGCTGCATAAAGGCCCAGCGGTGGGGGTTCCCCACCAATTCCTGTGGTACATGCATGTCTTTCAAGTCTTGAGCGAAGACCTCCCATCCTCGAGGATCCGTGTGCGATCTGCGTTTACGCATCAGGTCATTCACTAAATCCGTCATGTGGGTGCCGGGGACCACCTGATTCTGTACCAGGAGTTCGCCTTTATCATTCCAAGTCATGTTAGGATTCTGTTTCATCCGTTGTAATACCAGGCCAGCTTGTTTCTTGAACGAGGCAGGTACACTCTTCAGTACTTCGTCTTCCACCCACTGTGGGGCTGTGGGTGGTACCCCTGGTAATGGCGGCTGTTGGAGCGGTGCTGAGGTCGGCGGTGTGTCACGTGGTGGTGGTGGTGGTAGTGGTGGTGGTGGGGTAGAGAGGGTTTTGTATTGGTCCATGAACGTCATGTACCGTTGAAGCGTCTCATTGTACCGCTGTACTTTCTCACTGTCGCTTAACCCCGGTCTCTGTAAGATCTGTTGCATCTCTCCATCGAGGGTGTTTATGGTCTTCACCGTAGGTGGGACAGGGTAGGGCGATTGGAGGTTTTGAAGGAACCGTGGTTCGACGAGGACCATTTTTTTCGTGTGGTTCATTGTCGGCCGAAGAGTCCACCCAATACTGGACCCAACACGGAAGCGGCCAACGGTGCTAAGATGGCCCTGAGAAAGCCGCCTTTCTGTAACACCTTTTTCTTTTGTGTTTGTGGGACCCGCTTATGGACTAGGGTTCGGAGACCTGTCTTATGCTTGGCCAACTTGGTCTTCTGAGCCGGAGTCAGTGGTACGTTGCCTTTTAACAGGTTGTATCCGATCTCGCACATACAGCGTACAAGGTCAGGGTCCGCACCGCGTACAATGGTTCGGACCAACTCGGGTGGGGCCGTCTTCAATACACGGAGCGTGGGAGCGTGCTTCCATACTCGCGCAGACATCATGTACAACTAATGCCAGAACCCACAACTCTGCCCTTTTTATCCACCTCAGAGACAAAGTCAACCCTGCTGTGGTATTCATTCTTTTATTATCTCCATCATCAAACACACACACATCCCAGCTGGGGGCGCCACTGTGGGTGTGTTTACATTATTTTTGCAAGTACACGTGGTGGGTCTCTCCGGGAAAGATGCCGGTCCGTAGTCGAAGGTGGTCGGGGGTGGCTTGTTTGAGGTCGAAGAGCATATACCCGTGCTGAGGGGTTGTGGCATCTTTAAAGGCTTCCAACGCAAACGGTGTGCGGCCGGGATATATCTGTCTCGCCAGGTGCAGCAGTTGAGTGGTATCTCTCGGGGTTTTGAAGACCACCAGGTAGTGGGCATTTAAGCTGATGTTCCGATGTTCTTTGTTTTTACTGAACAGATTCTGCACAATGTAGATGAGGCTGAGCCGTCGATGATGGCTGCCTTTGGTAAAGAGTTGGGTGACCCGCGCATCCGTCTCCGCCATGAGATCATCCAGAACCACCAAGGTGTCGGGTTCCAAATCGACCAGGTTGGGTAGGCCTTCCACGAACGTGATGTGGGGCATTGCTGCATACGCTTCCTGCCATTCTCCGTACCACCACACGACTCGGGCAATAGGTGGGGTGATCATGCTGTCGGCGTGTTGAAGGAGCTTCCGGACGAAGTGCGTTTTGCCGGAGCCCGTCGGTCCTGCGATGAGACACGTGAAGGGATGCTGCCAACGGGGGTCCATGGTTCGACGTGTATCCGTTGTCGTGGTAACCCGCTCTTGTAAATTTGGTACGAGTGAACTGGAGTGGTGGTGGGTACAACGTCGGTCGTCGTTGTCTGTTCACTGCGAGGGATGATGATGGTGGTGGTGGGTACAACGTGCGTCGTCGTTGTCTGTTCACTGTGAGGGATGAAATCTGGTGGGTCTTGAGACGTAGTGGGTGTTCTGGGTGTAGGTGTAGAGCTTACACTCGACGTGGCTTGTACACGGGGTGTGGTGGTGGTGGTGGTGGTGACTGGGCTCGATACGACTGGTGCTCTCTGTAGACCGGTTTCGCTGGTGGCTGGTGTTCTCAGTTGGTTAAGTAACGTACTGACATAGGCTACGTCGTAAAACACACCTCCGTACAACACACTCAGCAGGGTTAGCATTAGCACCACAAAGCCCACTTGCGCTTTGCGCGTTTTGGGAGACGCTGTGTTCAGAGACAGCTGCTGTTGGTCCACAGCACTGTGGTCGGACGTGGAATGAAGGAGGACGGCAGTGGTGTCTAGCTTTATAGTCGTTTCACCTGGTTGGCCGCGACCCAGGAATTGAAAGAACTGGGCCAGCCTTGCCATTTGACGAAATGAAACAGTTTGCCACGTCGACGTTCCGTTTTCAAAATCTGCTCCACCGTGTAGTAGTCTTGCTGTGTTTTACGACAGGCTGTAATTCCGTCTCGTAAAACGTCCCTAGCAACAGTTTCCCTTGAAGATCTTCCAGTTCATAGACTCGCTGCTGTCGGGGTAGGCGCCGTTTAATCAGGAAGTGCTCATCGCTCCAGTTGGGCAAGTAACTTTTCTCGAACTGGCCCTTGACTTTACTGATCCGTACAGGGTCCCCGACCTTGAACACCGCCTTCGGTGCTCGTTGCGATGGCCTGGGGTACAACACACGGCGGACTTGGGCTTCATTGCGTTGGGTCACGGTAATGGGGGCTCTCTCTATACTCCGGTGATAGGCTCGATTGTAACCACTCACAAGTTTCGGGAGAATATCGATGTACCGCCTTGTATTCTTATAGGTGAAATATTTATACATGCGGCCTTTGAATGTCCTGTTGAACCTCTCCACCACGGAAGCCTTGGTCTCGTTGTACGTATGGAGGAAAAACACCTTCTGGGCTTTCAGAAACTGTTGGAACGGTCTGTTGAGGAATTCCGTGCCTTCGTCGGTTTGCAAATACAAAGGTTTGCGCCTGGTCTTGAAGATGTCTTTGAACGCCGCTATGAGATTTGCCCCCGTTTTCGTGCCGGATGGGTACCACCCACGCATACTTGGATAGAATATCGATGCACGTCAAGATATATCGATTCCCATCGTTGTGTTTGGCAAAGGCGCTCATATCGACCAAATCCGCTTGCCACTGGGCATCTATTCCTCCCACGATGACCCGGTTCCGTAGAAAATGGCGACGGACAGATCGATGTAAGGTATAGGTGTCTTGTTTTCTTAACCAATCTCGGACTTGGGCACGTTGTATCCCCTGGGGTTTGGCCGCTCGATAGAGAGCCGACAATGCACTATAGGCCGCCGGACTGTCGGGACTGTAGTATAAGTTATCCAACACCTTCTCCCAGCGCTTCATGGTGACAAATGATGATGGACCCTGGCTCTATCGTTTATTTATAACGGGTATATCTTGGGCCGGAGTTTCTTTCTGATTTTCTTCGTGGGCTTCCACAGTGGCCATGGTAAATGACCAGTCCAACTCGTCTGATGACCGCTTGATAAGCACTTCATCCACATCTACCACGGCATCTTCCAATGCAGACCATAGATCAGGGTGAAGGGTAAAATGCACTGTACCCCCATCTAGCCGAGCCAATTGAGCAAAGAAAGGGCCGCGTCGGATGTACACATCGTGACACAAGTGGATGAGGTCGCCGTCCAGTTCACCAGACAACACCCGTTTGAATTTGGTCCAGCCCTCCCGGGACAGACGAATGTGAGCCGGGCACGGTTGTGTAGGGTCCGCATCACAGATGTCTCCCACCTCCTCCATGATATCGACCTTATCCGCATACACGTGCAGGAAAACCTCGGGGGTCAAGCTGAGATACGCCAGTATTATATGCTCCGTCATGGTCAGTACGTGAATGGTACCAGATTTGACTGTCTCTCGTATTTATAGGGAGAACCCCGTGAGATCAAAGGATCAGGTGGTCATGTCACTGGGCTGACTGAGTCTAGCCGGGTAATCAATGGCATCGTCGTCGGGTTCATGGCTAGACAGTTGTTCATGGGGTTCAGCCAGCGCGTCGTCCATAGCACGAGCCCACGCCAACTGGTCTGATGATCGCTCGTCCGGTGTAAACAGCTGGTCCACAATAGGCACCACTTTCTCCAAGGCTGACCACAGAGCGGGGCCTAGGGTGAAGCCTCGGGTAGGGTCTTGGTAGCGGCCCAGGCGTAGGAAGAGGGAGGTACGGTATACGCAGATGGCATTGTCTATGTGGATGAGGTGTCCGTCGAGCTCACCGCTCAACATCCGTTTAAATTTGGTCCACCCGTCACGAGGTAGTGTCACCGTATTCGATATGGTCTCAGCGGGCGCCCAGCAAATAGCTCCACGGTCTTCCACCAGGGTGACTTTATCTTCATACACGTGTAACCCCACCTGGGGTGTAAGGGGCAGGATGGCTCGTAGGTCGGATGACATGCTTGCTCCAATGTCGAACGGTGAATGACACACACTCTGTCTCACCCTCGTATTTATAGTCCCACTGTCAATACCACAGCGCCAGGGTCAATAGGGCACAGACTAGTGTGAGGCCAACCAGCCGGCGCTGGTTCCGGCGTGAGCGATCCTGGTCCATAGCCCGAGCATCAAGGATGGCTGTCATAGTCCAGTAGTGGTGAGTGATGGCACGCCTCTCCATCGAGTGCACTCTGTGGAGGACCGCTTCTGTGAACTCGTTGAGGATCTGGCGTCGTCCCTCGTTGTCGTCGCCATCTGCAAACATGGACCGGACCACTGCTCGGTAACCCGTGAATGAATTCACCGCGGTGGCATGCTGTAGAATGCGAGTCGCACAGGGCTGGATCTCCGTCATGGCTTTGCAACCGTAGAAATGAAAGTGTGGGATCCAGAGAGACGTGTTTTATAGACCAGATGTAGCTCTACGGGTGTAGTCCGTGATACGTACTATTCTGATGGGTTAGTGCAAAAAAAGGAGCAACAACAACAACACAGATTACAGGTCAATCCTTTTTATTATGCGTGAACATCATAGGAATGCATGTACTGACCTGTCTGTGTGGGTTTCCCACAATGGCGTTCACCTTCGTGTCTTTTCGGGTACGTCCGTGTCTTTTCGTTAAAGTCCGTGTCTTTTCGGATCGGTGACGTCCGTGTCTATCATCCGGGTACTTCGCGTCTGCGCAATGCGGCTCAGTCGTACACCAGTACACCAGTCTCGATCCTCGACTTGGGGTAGAGTGTGCTAAAATAGATTACCAGCTAGCGTGCTATAAAAGGGAAGCGGCCTTGCCGTTTCATCAGACACGCTATCAACCACCAAGATGTTCACTTGCACAACTTGCCAGAAGCAGTTTACTCGTCTAGATAATTTACGACGCCACGAGGCCTCCACCCACAACGATGCATGGTATACTTGTATAACCTGCGCACGGTCATTTAATCGGGAGGATCAGTTACTGCGCCACGAATGCTCATTCCACGAGGGCGTGACGGAACAATGTAAGGATTGTGGTCAACTCTTCAAACGACGCAGTCAGTTGAGACGGCATCAGCGTTTGATTCATGCCCCGTCTCCACGGTTTTGGCGACAACTTCCTACTGAAGAGGAGCCGCGGAAGGTGAGACCCAGTGAAGATAAGCTCGGGGAGACGAACGCCACTGGTGATGCGATGACGGAGAGCCCGCCTATACCCACAGTTGGGAAGAGCCTGGATTTCCAGCCGGACCCCACCGTTACGGTTTCGAGTGATACGTCATACATCGAACATTTTCTTGACGAGCCCATAAATGTTCCTAGCGATCTCTTACCCGAATATCATCCAGAGAGTGACATCTCTCGGCGCCATTGGACCATGACACGGCACTGTTTCCAACGTCATCGCCCTATTCAAGATATCTACAATTTCCCACTGACCAAGCTCACCCGTCTACGCAGCTACGTGGAAACCATCTTCAATGACCAACCTACGGCCTTCACGTTAAATGTAGCATTTGGGTACATGTTATGCCATAAGATGACGGGTGAATTGCGCTATTTCTATTCCAGTGCCATCCACCCAGTGTACGACCAACCGTTTACCATCATTGACCGGAGGTCACTAGAGATGATGCTGGACCACGTGGAACAATTGGATGTCTTGGGATGGGCCCAACAACAACGACCCAACACCAAGTGGACAGTGAAGAGGGTGACCAATGTTACATTTTTCCTTACCAAGGTGATTCACCACCGCCATCGGTTGAATGCGTCACTCGTGCACTGATGAATACCATAACATATCGTACATACTCTCTATGCTGATCATTGACTTGAGCTCAGTAAACATTAAATGTGACGGTGCGTTAAAACATGGTGTTTGATATTTCAATTTTGTTTTGCTGTGAACATACTAAACATACCCAGGGCGGCTCCCCCAGCCTGCGTATGATGTAACATTGGGGATAATAAACTGTATGAACATTGCTGAACTTGTCGTTATTCATATTGGACCGTCTGACCTGGAGGTGACCTTTGACCTTTTGACCCGCGCGCGCGGGCACTGCCGGGGATGACGCGCGCGCTGCGGCCGGAGAACCCGCGCGCGCTGCGGGGGGCGCCGGGGCGGGGGCAGGAAAACACCCCGGAGGGTTGAACGTTGGAACTCTTCTGGGTTTGGAGGTAGTTTTAGTGAAAACCGGAAGTGACGTCACAACCCTCACGTGACCTGCGCAGCAGAATGGATACGACACCCTAGTGTAACCCCCTCACCTAGGCTTCACATGGATACCTCACTCGATCCCATCGGCCCATGAGAAAACCCGCTCGAGCCCAAAACGTCTATGTTCATACCCTTGGACCACCGCGCATGCGCAGAATGGTGACAACGCCCAAGCCGTTAGTCCAGTCAGATGCCCCTTCATCTAAGCTTCACTTTGATACCTCACTCGACCCCATTGGACCATGAGTAACTCCCCTACATGCCAACACGGCTATTTCCATACCCTCGGGCCACCGCACATGCGCAGAATGGTGACAACGCCCAAGCCGCTAGT
Source organism: Hanleya hanleyi (assembly GCA_036873755.1). NCBI lineage: Eukaryota > Metazoa > Mollusca > Polyplacophora > Lepidopleurida > Hanleyidae > Hanleya > Hanleya hanleyi. Next base: position 8,019 of record JAVTVY010038822.1, read on the forward strand.
CCAGTGAGATGCCCCTTCACGAATGCTTCACTTTGATACCTCATATGACCCCATCGGACCATTATTGGCTTCGCTAGCTCCCAACACGGCTATTTTCATACCCTTGGGCCACCGCGCATGCGCAGAATGACGCTATGTCAACTCACTAGTCCAGTGAGATGCCCCTTCACATAGGCTTCACTTTGATACCTCATATGACCCCATCGGACCAGTAGTAACTCCCCTAGCTCCAACACAGCTATTTTCATACCCTTGGGCCACCGCGCATGCGCAGAATGGTGACAACGCCCATGCCGCTAGTCCAGTCAGATGCCCCCTCACCTAGGCTTCACTTTGATACCTCACTCGACCCCACTGGACCAGTAGTAACTCCCCTAGCTCCAACACGGCTATTTCCATACCCTTGGGCCACCGCGCATGCGCAGAATGCCGCTATTTCAACCCCACACCCAGTCCATCAGAGGCCCCCTCACATAGGCTTCACTTTGATACCTCACTCGACCCCATCGGACCATTATTGGCTTCGCTAGCTCCAACACGGCTATTTTCATACCCTTGGGCCACCGCGCATGCGCAGAATGACGCTAGTTCAACCCCACACCCAGCCCAGTCAGATGCCCCCTCACATAAGCTTCACTTTAATACCTCACTCGATCCCATTGGACCATCAGGGGCTCCCCTAGCTCCAACACGGCTATTTTCATACCCTTGGGCCACCGCGCATGCGCAGAATGACGCTAGTTCAACCCCACACCCAGCCCATCAGATGTCCCCTCACCTAAGCTTCACATTGATACATCACTCGACCCCACTGGACCAGTAGTAACTCCCCTAGCTTCAACACGGCTATTTCCATATCCTTGGTCCACACGAGTTGTCTCCCTTGCGTCAATGTGTGCAGATGGCGCTACGGTCGACGCCGTGATGGGGAAAGGGCGTCCCCGCACCATCCTGGAGCCGCCATTTTGTTTGTTGTTTTCTTGCGGAGATACACGGGACAATAAACACTCGACCCTAGGGTGGTACAGATGCTAGACTGATCCTATTAACATGGTACAACACCCATAGATTATGTTTATTATTATTATATGGCTTAGAGGTTTTTTTTAGGGTAATGTGAGGGTTTTTTCTCCCCGTGACCTCCCCACCGCCTCGTTTGCTCCCACAGGCCGCCATCTTAAACCCACCACCCACCACCACAAGCCGCCATCTTAAACCCACCACCCACCACCACAAGCCGCCATCTTAAACCCACCACCCACCACCACAAGCCGCCATCTTAAACCCACCACCCACCACCACAATCCGCCATCTTAAACCCACCACCCACCACCACAATCCGCCATCTTAAACCCACCACCCACCACCACAATCCGCCGCCATCTTAAACCCACTACCCACCACCACAATCCGCCATCTTAAACCCACCACCCACCACCACCAGCCGCCATCTTAAACCCACCACCCACCACCACACATGACCCCATGTGACACAATACTCGCTTCTGATTGGCTGTCGCATCTAGGGACTACTTTTTCTCCGCGGAGGCAGACGGCATCACCGCCAGGACCACATCACCGTGGAGGAATACATCCAGTCAAATTTTACTCGCTTCTGATTGGACGAGAGCCACTCCGTGACCGTCCCCAATATGCAAATTTCTGAGGTCAAATTTTACTCGCTTCTGATTGGCTGTCACCTCCTCATTTCCTCCTCAATTATGCAAATTTCTGAGGTCAATGAGCGTCTATTTACGCTTTGTATACTACTACTGTTAACCCCCACAGAAGTTCTCGTAGCTTTGAAAAGAACTAAAAACAATAAAAGCCGGGGAACGGATGGGTTCACCTCTGAATTCTTCAAATTTTTTTGGAGAGACATCAGTTTCTTCTTGATAGCCAGTTTAAACTATGGTTTCAATATACAAGGGATGTCTATTACACAAAGGCATGGGTTAATAACGTGTCTTCCAAAGGGGGACAAGCCTAGGCAATTTTTGAAGAACTGGAGACCTATAACACTCCTCAATGTGCAATATAAGATTGCGTCCGCCTGTATTGCCGAGAGAATTAAGAAATATCTAGACAAAATTGTATACAATGATCAAAGTGGATTCGTGAAGGGTAGGTTCATTGGGGACAACATAAGGTTGATATTTGATATAATGGATATCACAAAGAGAAGTGAAATTTCTGGCTGTTTGTTACTAATAGACTTTGAAAAAGCTTTCGACACTATATCCTGGAATTTTCTAAGACAAACTCTGAAGTTATTCAATTTTGGGCCCTCCATTTGCCAGTGGGTAGACACTTTTTATAATAATATATTTTCCTCTGTACAACAGTGCGGTTTTCTATCGGATACCTTCCAAATTGGACGGGGATGTAGACAAGGAGATCCGCTCTCTCCCTATTTGTTTATTTTATGTGCTGAAATTCTAGCCTTACTCGTTCGTGAGAATGAACAAATAAAAGGAATTAAAATTGGTGATAAAGAATATAAAATTTCTCAATTTGCGGATGATACTACTCTCTTTTTAGATGGGTCAGACGCCTCACTCAAAGCCTGTTTAGAAACACTCGAGTGGTACGGTAGGCTGTCGGGTCTGAAAGTCAATAAGGATAAAACTAAGATCTTCTGTCTTGGACGGAAGAAAAAGCCACCCGATAAATCTTTTTTGGAACGCAACTTAGACTGGTCTCAAAATTCCTTCAAAACGCTTGAGGTAACATTCACTATGGGTATGATAGACATGGTAGAAATTAATTATACTGAAAAGCTAAAAGAGATACAACACTTATTAGGAAGTTGGTCGCAACGTTCATTAACAGTAGTAGTAGTATAAGAGCAGTAGAAGCCTTTTTCTCCCCGGATGTAAAAATGACGTCACAATTGAGGGTGTGGCGCCATCTCTACACTATGGATGCAAGGGAGACAACTCGGGCATTGGGGAGGGCATTGGGGAGTTATTGGGAGGTGTGCATTGACAAAAAAAAAAAAAAGTTCCGGCAAAAAAAAAAAAAAAAAATGTATTCATGCGCGGTGATGCGGTTTGGCCGCGGTTTTGGCGGTGATTCGGTCTCGGGAAAAAGCTTCCGCGGAGAAAAAGTAGTCCCTAGATAAAATGGTCCGATGGGGTCGAGTGAGGTATCAAAGTGAAGCTTAGGTGAAGGGGCATCTATTGGGTTGGGTGTGGGGTTGACATATCGGCCTTCTGCGCATGCGCGGCGGCCGAAGGGTATGAAAATAGCCTTTTTGGAGCTATGGGAGCCCCTAGTTGACTGATGGGGTCGAGTGAGGTATCAAAGTGAAGCATTCATGAAGGGTCATCTGATGGGCTGGGCGCGAGGTTGAACTATCGGCATTCTGCGCATGCGCGGAGGCCCAAGGGTATGGAAATAGACGTTTTGGAGCTAGGGAAGCCCCTAATGGACAAATGGGGTCGAGTGAGGTATCGATGTGAAGCATTCGTGAAGGGGCATCTGATGGGCTGGGTGTGGGGTTGAAATATCGGCATTCTGCGCATGCGCGGTGGCCCAAGGGTATGGAAATAGCGGTTTGGGAGCTAGGGGAGTCCCTAATGGGCCAATGGAGTCGTAGGAGGTATCAAAGTGAAGCATTCGTGAAGGGGCATCTGATGGACTGGGCGTGGGGTTGAAATATCGGCATTCTGCGCATGCGCGGTCACCCAAGGGTATGGAAATAGACGTTTTGGAGCTAGGGGAGCCCCTAATGGTCCAATGGGGTCGAGTGAGGTATCAAAGTGAAGCATTCGTGAAGGGGCATCTGATGGACTGGGTGGGGGGTTGACATATCGGCATTCTGCGCATGCGCGGTGGCCCAAGGGCATGAAAATAGCCTTTTTGGAGCTAGGGGAGCCCTAATGGTCCAATGGGATCGAGTGAGGTATCAAAGTGAAGCATTCAAGAAGGGGCATCTGATGGACTGGGTGTGGGGTTGAATTAGGGTCATTCTGCGCATGCGCGGTGGCCCAAGGGTATGAAAATAGACGTTTTGGCATCTAGGGGAGCCCCTAATGGTCGAATGGGGTCGAGTGAGGTATCAGCGTGAAGCCTAGGTGAAGGGGTATTTGATGGCTGGGTGGGTGCATGTAAAATTTTTCCTGAAAAAAAAAAATACGGAACACGGACTTTATCGGAAAACCTGGGAAAATGCCTATATGGGGTATGAGGGGTATATAGGTCGCCGGCCTTAACGGGGCTTGTCTATCAACAGAGTTATCTTCCCCTAGTTCCAGGGTGGGTGTATGTAAAAATTTTCCTGAAAAAATACGGAATACGGACTTTATCCTAAATTACGGGAAAATGCCTATATGGGGTATGGGAGGTATAGGAGCATCCTGGGAAACGTACTTCTATACATTTGCGGTAGGGTTGTGAGGTCTCGTTTTACTCGTCTCGTCATTTCGAACATGATAGGAAGTGTCCCCGTGCGAATCGGTGAAATTTTTGAAAAAAGTCACCGAACCCCATATAGTCCCATACTGAGGGTATAGGATCAATGTTTGTCCCCCTGGGAAACGTACTTCTATACATTTGCGGTAGGGTTGTGGGGTCTCGTTTACTCGTCTCGTCATTTAGAACATGATAGGAAGTGTCCCCGTGCGAATCGGTGAAATTTTTGAAAAAGTACGATATAGCCTCATATAGTCCCATACTGAGGGTATAGGACCGATGTTTGTCCCTCTGGGAAACGTACTTCTATGCATTTGCGGTAGGGTTGTGGGGTCTCGTTTTACTCGTCTCGTCATTTAGAACATGATAGGAAGTGTCCCCGTGCGAATCGGTGAAATGTTTGAAAAAGTACGATTTAGCCTCATATAGTCCTATACTGAGGGTATAGGATCGATGTTTGTCCCCTGGAAAACGTACTTCTATGCATTTGCGGTAGGGTTGTGGGGTCGCGTTTTACTCGTCTCGTCATTTAGAACATGATAGGAAGTGTCCCCGTGCGAATCGGTGAAATTTTTGAAAAAGTACGATATAGCCTCATATAGTCCCATACTGAGGGTATAGGATCGATGTTTGTCCCCCTGGGAAACGTACTTCTATACATTTGCGGTAGGGTTGTGAGGTCTCATTTTACTCGTCTCGTCATTTAGAACATGATAGGAAGTGTCCCCGTGCGAATCGGTGAAATTTTTGAAAAAAGTCACTGAACCCCATATAGTCCCATACTGAGGGTATAGGATCAATGTTTGTCCCCCTGGGAAACGTACTTCTATACATTTGCGGTAGGGTTGTGGGGTCTCGTTTTACTCGTCTCGTCATTTAGAACATGATAGGAAGTGTCCCCGTGCGAATCAGTGAAATTTTTGAAAAAGTACGATATAGCCTTATATAATCCCATACTGAGGGTATAGGATCGATGTTTGTCCCCCTGGGAAACGTACTTCTATACATTTGCGGTAGGGTTGTGGGGTCTCGTTTTACTCGTCTCGTCATTTAGAACATGATAGGAAGTGTCCTCGTGCGAATCGGTGAAATTTTTGAAAAAAGTCACCGAGCCCCATATAGACCCATACTGGGGTATAGGTTCAATGTTTATCCTACTGGGAAACCCACTTCTATACATTTGCGGTAGGGTTGTGGGGTCTCGTTTTACTCTTCTCGTCATTTAGAACACGATAGGAAGTGTTGCGGAGCGAATCGGTGAAATTTTTGAAAAAAGTCACCGAGGCCTGGGTAGGCCCATAGGCCTATACTGCATGGCTATGGGTGTATAGGGCCATACGGGGTGGACATGTTGGAGTCTAGGTGAGTCCCTGGTGGTCCAATGGGGCCGAGTGAGGTCTTATTTTGAAGCTCTCGTGCAGCAGCATCCGACTGGGCTAATGGTTCGTCCGTGTTCAATAGTCTGCGCATGCGCAGTCTGGCCGTAGTATAGAAAACAGGCATTTTGGGTGCTATGTAGGGGTGTGTTTGGGTTAGAGATGAGCTAATCACGGTTCGAATGGGTCGTGTGAGGTGTCAAAGTGAAGCTTGTGTGGGGTAGACTCAGAATGGTGTGCTTTTGAATGCATGTCGCGTTAATCTGCGCATGCGCAGTTGGTTGTAGTAAGTAAAGTGGCCATTTTGGGGCAGCGAAGGAAGTTATTTGGGGTCGAGATGGGCTATTCACGGTTCGAATGCGTCCTCGAAGGTGTCATCTTGTAGTTCTCGGGGTGTACATTCCGATTTGCGGGATGTTCGCGTCATCTGTGACGTCATCGGTGACGTCATCGGCACGAGTAGTAGCGAAAGTGGACATTTTCTGGCAGTACATGAAGGTATTTGGGGTCGAGATGGGCTATTCACGGTTCGAATGCGTCCTGGAAGGTGTCATCTTGTAGTTCTCGGGGTGTACATTCCGATTTGAGGGGTGTCCGCGCCATCTGTGACGTCATTGATGACGTCATCGGTACGAGTAGTAGCGAAAGTGGACATTTTGTGGGTGCGTGAGGGTGAGTTTGGTGTAGAGATGTACCATCCTTAGTCCGAATGCGTCGTGTGAGGTGTCATTTTGTAGCTCTCGGGGTGTACATTCCGAATTGAGGCATGTCCGAAGCATCTGTGACGTCATCGATGACGTCATCAGTAGGAGTATTAGCGAAAGTGAGCCTCTTGGGGCAGTGCAGGAAGGTATTTGGTGTAGAGATGGACCATCCGCGTTGCGAATGCGTCGTGTGGGGTATCATGTTGTAGCTCTCGGAGTATAGACCCTGATTTCAGGGATATTTATAGCATCTGTGACGTCATTGGTGACGTCATTAGTACAAGTTGTAGCGAAAGTGGGCCTTTTTAGCAGTGAAGGATGTTATTTGGTGTAGAGATGGACCATCCGCGGTCCAAATGGACCGTGTGAGGTGTCATCTTGTAGCAACGCCCACCAACACCATTCTTAATGCTTCAACGCCCTGGTGAAATAGCCCAGAAGCTCTGATATTCCATGGAATTGTCACTAATTCTTCGAAATGCGGTGATGCCCGTCAACGCCTGTCGTTACACCTTAACACTCTAACATAACGCCATGATATAGACCAGAGAGAGAACAACAACAACAACAAGGATGACACATGAGAGAACAACAACAACAAGAAGTTGTTTTCATATATTTTATTTTCCCCAATGTTACATCACACCCACGCTGGGGGAGCCGCGTTGGGTATATTTACAATTCAAGAAGATTCTTATCCAATCAGAGGCCACCATTTGCATGTTTCATATTCGTTCCCGTCCGTTAGATGTATTCTTGTCCAATCAGAAGTCTCCATTTCAGAAAGTGCCATCTGAACCGTTTATTCTAATCATCGTCGGGCAGGCCAGGATACCGTTGAGGCAACATATCCTCAGATGGTTGTTTGCGCATTCTGAGTATCTATCAGTGCATGGGTGAATACTTTCATCCGATGGAGGTGGTGGTCAGTTTAACCACGAAGAACGCAACATTGGTCATTATCTCCACTATCCACTTGGTGTTACAATTCAAGAAGACTTGTCCAATCAGAGGCCACTATTTGCATCTGTCATATTCGTTCCTGTCCGTTAGATGTATTCTTGTCCAATCAGAAGTCTTCATTTCAGAAAGTTCCATCTTCGGCCATGTTCGCTCTGAACCGTTTATTCTAATCACCGTTGGTCAAGCCAGGATACTGTTGAGGCAACATATCCTCAGATAGTTGTTTGCGCATTCTGAGAATCTATCAGTGCCTGGGTGAATACATTCATCCGATGGGTTGGTCGGTCAGCTTGGTCACGAAGAACGTAACATTGGTTACCCTCTCCACTTTCCACTGGGTGTTGGGGCGTTGTTGTTGGGCCCATTCCAAGGGATCCACGTTGGCCAGGTTCTCCAGCATCGTCTCTAGCGACGCCCGGTTAATGATGGTAAACGGCTGGTCAAATACCCGGATGTTACTGCTCGGGTAAAAGTATCGGACTTGATCTGTCTCCTTATGCTGCAGCACATAACCAAACGCCAGATTTAATTTGAAGGACGTTGCTTGGTCATTGAAGATGGCTTCCACGTAGCTGCCTAGACGGGCAAGGTCGGTCAGTCGAAAATTGTAGATATCTTGAATAGGGCGATGACGGTAGAAACAGTGCCGTATCATGGTCCAATGGCGCCGATAGATGTCACTCACTGGATGGGCGCCCTGTAAGAGATCGCTAGAAACATTTATGGGCTCGTCCAGAAAATGTTCGATGTTGTCAGGCGTATGACTCGAAACCGTAACGGCGGGGTCCGGCTGGATATCCAAGCCCTCCTGGACCGTGGGTATAGGCAGGCTCTTCGTCATCGTA
>JAVTVY010038823.1:0-17020 GCA_036873755.1 Hanleya hanleyi
TCTTCGATCAACACTTCGCAGTTCCCATTTTGAAACGTCACTGTAAGATACAGGTATCTGCCGGTCATTGTTTTCTAATCTTTTCTGTCCACAATATATTGTTGGAAAAGAGAGTAAGTGGTTGTTGTCCTTCGCCAGGTGCTAAAACTAGGCCTTTGTTGGTATCAAGATTTGTTTGGTCGATGAGTGTGTCGGAATTGCCTTGAATGCGACCATCTTCATGGATTTCGATGAATGTATCTTGATCTTCTAACTCGTTTTCAGGATCAGTAAATGCTTCTGAATAAACAATTTCAGATTGTTTACCATTTGCAGTATCTGAACAACTATGTGCAAGTCCGCCGTTTAAGTTTTGTGATCTGGTGAATTCTTGAACAATTTCTTGAGCACTATTGGTAGTCTCGTTAACCCAATTCTCATCAATTGCCAGACCAGAATTCTTATACAGCTCACTATTATTCATAAGCCAGTGTAAAGCTGTGAGTACAACAGTTGGTCGCACATTTTCAGAAAACACACACGATTTGTACTGGAGTCTTTTCTTGAGTTTTACAGAAACTGTGAAATGTTCATCCATTTGTCTTGGTAATGCATTCAGTGTCGGCTGAATGTCAATCGGGACATTGACTACATTGCCTTTTGTTGAATACTGTCCACCTCGTGGTAATTCTCTTATCTGCATAAATGGTATTCTAAGTGCTACAAGCCGTTCTTCGAGAGGGTGCAAGTTCAACTCGTGGGGTTCATCAGGCCAGGTCATCCCATTGGCAACAGAGAGTTTTGGAACTTTACATTTCTTTAATGTGGATAAGCATGTGTGACAAAGCCATTCCTTTCCATCTACAGATTTGTATCCTGTATAGAAATCTTTATATGTTTGAAATATAGGAACAGGACAACTCTCTGTTACGCTTTCTCTAAACCATGTTTGATGACAACAGGTACACACATATTCTGGTCCTTTTTCTGTCTTTTTATAGAAAACATTGATACATCCGTCCATATCATGTCCGAAACGTCTTTTTTTACATTGTTCTTTTTCATGCTGAAAATACTGTTGGCTCTTTCGATCTGCTGATTTTCGTTTTCTGTCCGAGGCTTTTTCTTCTTGTGTAACATGCCTTCTTCTTTCATATTGTTTCATTCTTTCAATCTTGAGGAAAGTTCTATCCTGTCGCAGTTGTCTCTTTCTGGTCAAATCAGCCTTTGACTCCGCTTGTAAAAACAATGGATCAAGTCTAACTGTTTTCTTCAACAATCTTTCTTGTTCTAAAAACTGTGAATCCTGTCTACATTTCCGCTTACGTTTCAGATCTATGACCCTGTGCTTTTCCGGTTCATTTTCCCTAGATTTCCGTTGACTTTGGACATTTATTACTCTGTGCTTTTCCGGTTCATTTTGCCTAGATTTCCGTTTACTTTGGACATTTATTACTCTGTGCTTTTCCGGTTCATTTTGCCTAGATTTCTGTTTACTTTGGACATCTATTACTCTGTGCTTTTCCGGTTCATTTTGCCTAGATTTCCGTTTACTTTGGACATTTATTACTCTGTGCTTTTCCGGTTCATTTTGCCTAGATTTCTGTTTACTTTGGACATTTATTACTCTGTGCTTTTCCGGTTCATTTTGCCTAGATTTCCGTTTACTTTGGACATTTATTACTCTGTGCTTTTCCGGTTCATTTTGCCTAGATTTCCGTTTACTTTGGACATCTATTACTCTCTGCTTTTCCGGTTCATTTTGCCTAGATTTTCGTTTACTTTGGACATCTATTATTCTGTGCTTTTCTGGATATTTTTCTCTAGCACTGGTTTTGCGTCTTTTGTCAGTTTCTTTGAATGTTTTTTTCTTTGAACTTGTTTGTCTCATTTTCTTCATGTACGCACGCATGTACTCTCGCCGTGTACAAGATTTTGTTTCGTCACTTTTATGGTTAGTTGAAGATTTTTTCTTCTTTAACATTTGTCTTTTTTTCTGATCTTGAAAATATAACAGAAGTCTATCATTTGCCGTTTCTTCAGTCAATCCTGTAGACTTCTCAGAACTCTTTGGTGCCTGATCAGTACAACTGTCTGAACTTATCCTCGATATCTTGACAGCTGTGACTTCGAAAATATCATCTGCCCGATAAGCCATTGATTGTGCTAGACGAAGACAATGTTCAGATACATCGTGTATGTCACAATAATGTAGCACAATACTTAATCCATTTGGATCAACAGAACCGGTCAAGTTTCTTGAGTGAGAGTCGCTAACACAGTACATGTTATTTTGCTTAATTACAATGAATGTACTTCCTTTGAATGTTACAATAGCAGCATCACTACTGTTTTGAAGTAAAGCAGCATGTAATGCTTCAGCCAGTGTTACAAACTGTAGTTCATCTAGGTTTTGTCGAGTATTGCCCAGTGTTCCCATTAGTGGTTCTTGAAATGCAAAATTGTACATATTACCATTTGTGTATTCCACTGACCCAGGAATGTCAGTAATGGCTAGGAGATCATGATGGATTGTGCTAATTTGCTGCAAAGATTCATACATTTCGTTTCCATTTACAAGTATCTGGTCTACATCATTTGATGTCCAAATTGTTGTTGGTTTCTCTTGACTGTATATGAGAGCTGATATACTATTCATTACACACTGTTTACCAGCATTGTCCTGAAATCTTGGATGGCTTTGGTCGAAGTGACCCTGTATTGGTACTGGCAAACTCAAAATATCTGTGTTTCCTTCGAATATATGTTGTGAAATTATACCCGGACACGTTTTTGCTGATTCATGTTCTCCTTCAGCATCTACGACATCATCATAATGAGTGTCATGTGTTGAAACAAATATTTTGTCTGTTTGTTTATCAACAGGAAGTTCAGGTATGTAAGGTTTGCATGGATTTGTATGTTCACTGTTTGTAACAGATCTATTCAATAGCTTGTTCATAGTTCTTGAAGTGATTTGGTTTGTTCGTTTGTTCTTAGTTCTTGCAACTTTTGTACATAACTCCGACACCACTGCATTGCACGGTGGCAATGTCACCCTCGGTGAGGTGCAAACGGAAGGTTCCGAGTCAGTGGTGGTCGTCTGCCCTGCACCATCAATTCTACTATCCTGTGTAGCTGATGGTGGTACACTCGGTGGTGTACAGACGCACGGATGCGAATCAGACCTCGGTGGGACATCCCCGTGTGGGATGGACAGACTTCCCTGAGGAGTTGTTAACCTCTGGGCATTTGAAGATTTTCCCTCCAGAAGGGATGGTTCCTCCAGACCATGGAATGACGAATCAGTCTCAGCCCTCCTCTGTCTCATCCGCGACCTCCGCTGCTCCGCCTGCCGACGTGAGGATTTGCGCTTCCCTCCCATACTGTGAAATATATATATCCATAAAAAGTTGTTTGGCTAATGTCAAAGTTAGTATGATGGTGACAATTTGATAAATTTCATAACTGTTGTTGTGTCGTCACAACATGACACTGACATCGCAGCAAACCATGACCTCGCCCTAAATCATGTTCGGTACAGAGAATTTTTGAAAATATTACACGAACCTCATTAAAATTTACATTCTGCTTGCCCTGATAAGTTTAATCGCGTTGCAAGTTTCATTTCTGTGAGGTTTATATATGGTAATTCCTCTAACAAAACGATTACCCTATCGAGAACCGATCACCCACGATTTTTGGAGAAAAATACGATCGGAAGTTAAAATAATTCAATCACCCCTGATTTTTAGTAGATCCTGTTTGTCAAAAAATTTCATCACATATGATATGCAATGCTGATGCACACGTGTTGTCCAGGGATTCATAGTTGTCGAGTTTTACTACTGTAAAGATGGTATGAATATATAAACATGAGATTGATCTGATGAAAACCCCTCGGCTTTCCCCAAGTGACTGAGACCCATGTGTAGTGTGAAATGGGGAAGAGATAGTTCTATGTGGGATGATCAAGATATACCGGTAGTTGGTTACATTCAGGCATATAGGACAGAAATAGAAAAATGATATATCTGTAAAGGGGCATAACTCGGTAAAATATGGGCCGAGGGGAGCCACTTTCGATAGGCATCTGACTTACCACTCTGTAAAATAAGAACCGAGACGAATAAGCTGTACCGAACATGGATCTGCAGATATAACTTGTACATTCAGCTACAGATAACAAAATCAGAGATTATTACATCTGAAAGGGGCATAACTCCATAAGCCGAGCTGAGTAATCCTTTGTTTCCAAAATATAGTGGCTATACCGAACACAGTTCTCCAGATATAGTTGGTGACATTCAGGCATATAGGACAGAAATAAAAATTAATATATCTGTAAAGGGGCATAACTCAGTAAAATATGGGCCGAGGGAGCCACTTTCGATAGGCGTCTTAGAACCAGGACGAATAAGCTGTACTGAACACAGATCTGCACATATAACTTGTACATTTAACTACAGATAACAAAATCGAATATCATTACCAGGGGTCACAAAATTTTTTTTCAGTTGGTCGCCATTTGTCGAGCGAGGCTAAAAATCTACTCGCCACATTGGCGACCTAATGTTTTATTCACTCGCCAATCCCTAGCGACCTTTCGATGTAATAAAGTGACAGACGAATCAGTCTTTCCAACAACATGATAATCCAGTGTTAGTTTGAAAAATAAAAGAGAAAAAAAAAAATATTGCAGTGTACCCTCGAAATTTTGCGCGAAGGAAACGATCATTTGTGTGTCGGTTACGCAAATCCGAAATGGCTTGAATGAAAAGTCGGGTCAGGTGAAACAAAAGCTCCAAACTCTTCTCTGCAAACTTTTACCACATGACGTTTGTCTTTCAGCGTATAAATTTACTGAGCTGGTTTTACTTGACTACAATTGTTTTAGAAGCGACACTGAAGTCAAAACGCACATGTCGTGCTTCAGGCATACCATCGCATTCTTGACCTTGAACTTGCAAATTCCCGCCAAGATTGTTTCATAGAATTTGTTTACTATAATTTTTACTATGATGATTTCATTGGCTGAGAACGGTCAGCGGTTCGTGGATTAACTTTTCTAGGGCGAGCACGTGATCTTATTGTGTCACGCCTGTGCATGATTTGAAGAGCACGGATATTACATCAGACCACGTGGTCTCTATAAATAGACTAGGCTTCCCCATATCTGTATTTTCGGCATTATTCTGTCATTATTTCCTGTACATTTTAGGCCTGATTGGATTTTGCTGCCTGATAAACTAAACACAAAAATACTTTGGCGACTAAACACTTCATTGCCCAAAAATTCACTCGCCACTTTGCCGAGTTACTCTATTTTTTAATCGACACATTGGCGAGTGACTAGAAAATTCAGTCGCCAGTTGTCATTTTTTAGTCGCCATTGGCGAGTTGTCGACCGGGTTTTGTGAGCACTGATTACAGCTGAAATAGAAATAGAAATTAATATATCTGTAAAGGGGCATAACTCTGTAAAATATGGGCCGAGGGGAGCCACCTGTGATAGGCATCTGACTTAGCGCTAGATAAATAAGTGTTGAAAATTTGGTGGTTGTGTCTCAAGCGGTTTTGCCTAAAATGCGGTAACGGAGGTACGGACGGACGCACATGGCGACAATACCCCGAGGCCAAAATGGTCAAAGGGTAAACAAAAAAAAATGAAAATGATCTGAAAATAACCCCTAAAAATTATAAAATTTAGACAAAAAAAATCAGTTTTCGAAGTGGTGGTGTTGTTGTCATCGATGTTAAAACTCTATTGTCTGTACCAACAAATCTATTGGGAACGTTTTGTCAGATTTTTTGAGAAATCCGATTTTTTAAGATGGTTTATTACAGTGGAAATCGGATTGATCTCATTTCTGCTGGAGATTTGGAACTTGGGAGCAATAGTAACCAATATTTCGTGCCGAGTAGAAATACCTCTTATACTTCTCAATCTTCAAAATATCATTCGCCATGGCGGTCAAGATTTTTAACTGCCTACTTTGGAGACAAGTCATTTTTCAATGATCAATCTCTCTATTAACTAATGAATTTATATCGGAGGTGACTGAAATCGTTATTCCTGTTTCACGTTGTTTCCCCTCGTAGGGGTCGCCCGATTCGGAACTGGAAGTGTGACCCGGAATTAGAAAAACAACATCGTGAATAAACGAGACCCCGTTTGCTTCTTCAGAGTTTGTCCGGAAAAATTTGTATACCACGCTATAGTACAGAAATTTAGGCATAAATTACGACTTTACCGTTGGTCTGGAGACATATACTGGTAGCAGGCCGGTAGCCGGCACTGACCATATAGTGGTTCGAAACTGGGGCACATACTGAACCAGTGACATAAGTTTCAGTACACATCAAATTTTTATTTTTGAAAATAAAAAAAAAAAAAAAAAACGTTCTCATTATTAGTCGGGACACATAATAAGGTAAAAAATAGCCAAAACTAGATCGGGAACCTTGGTGTCCATGACGAATGAGTAAAAGAAGGTTATGGACTGTTGCTATTTCAAGCATATATGAGCTGGCAGTGAGAAATGAACTGATAAATTTCCAATCTTCATGATCATCTATCGTCACAGACAGAATTCCAGTGTTCTCTTTAGTTTATTTTACAAACAGCACAAACTGGATCTAAAGAAAGTTTTTTTTTAACTAAAATCGTCTGTGTGGATTTGAAAGAAGTCGCGTTCAATATATTCTACCTTCCGGTGTTGGAAACTGGGCCCTTGCTGGTTCAATCTCATACTTCACGACTTTCGGTTCACTCGATTTGCAATATATCGATCATCCCCACTGTTTTCTCAAATATCACCTCCGGTGATCGATTTATCAGAGGAATTAACTTAGCACAGGTCGCGGAACACCACGAGGGTGAGTCACGCATCGAACACTGCCATGCATGATGATGAACACAATTCACAAATGCCTTCGTTCCAAAAGAAAATCAATATTCCAAACTACGATACCATACTTGCGTGTTTCATCAGTGTTAACAGTGAAATTATCCGTTATGTAGTTCAGTGTTGTCCGCTAAAACGCTTGGGGTTCTTTATTTTATGTAAATTATGAATGAACAATACAGGAGAACATCTCTGCCAACTCACTTGTGTCAAAATGGCTGCCGATCTCTCTAAGCTGAAACATATACATCCCAATACTCTAAGTCAGCCAATCAAAGCTGTCGTTAAATGAAACCTCGTTTTGATTAGGAGCACCACCTCTGCTCAGTGGACAGGTCGGGGTAAACTGCTAGGTGGGATATATATCCCAACTGGGATAAAATATCCCACATTGGATATCATTTTTATACTTCCATGATTGCAAGCTGGCATATTTTGCTACCGTAGTTATCGTGTTCGTATAAAGGCATACACCAGGGGTGAGTGATGGGACATATACTGCAAACAACAACACAAAAAAAATAATGCACGTAATTGTAATAACACAGAGAATCATTTTGGTGAGGAAAAGTCAGCAAAATTATACAATCGGATTGGCAGTTTTGTGAAGTAGATTCTGTCCTGTTTTTGTTGTTTAGATGCTGAAATTCGCCATTGACGTTTAGCATGAAAATCGATCAAAATATCCCAATTAGGATAAATTTCAATATCCAAACTTGGATTTAATATCCCGAGTAGGATATATATCCCAGTTAGTCGCAAGTTACAATCTGTCAATCGCCTTGTGTTAACTTTGGTATCTCTTGCTGAGTTTATATTGCTAATGATATATTTTCAGCCTATGTCTAATTTTAAACCAAATTTGAGAAAGATCCATGCAGTAGTTCCTGAGAAATCGCGGTAACAATGTTTCATGGGGAAATCCAAGATGGCTGCCTGGTGACCATATTGGATTTTCGAATCGGACCAGAAAAGGTTTCTTGCACAACTAGACCCCAAGGGGAAGCTGTGTGCCAAATTTGAAAAAGATCCATGCAGTAGTTCCTGAGAATTCGCGGTAACAAGGTTTCATGGGGAAATCCAAGATGGCTGCCTGGTGGCCATATTGGATTTTCGGATCGGACCAGAAAAGGTTTCTTGCACAACTAGACCCCAAGGGGAACCTGTGTGCCAAATTTGAAAAAGATCCATGCAGTAGTTCCTGAGAAATCGCGTTAACTTAGGTTTCATGGGGAAATCCAAGATGGCTGCCTGGTGACCATATTGGATTTTCGAATTGGACCAGAAAAGGTTTCTTGCACAACTAGACCCCAAGGGGAAGCTGTGTGCCAAATTTGAAAAAGATCCATGCAGTAGTTCCTGAGAAATCGCGGTAACAAGGTTTCATGGGGAAATCCAAGATGGCTGCCTGGTGGCCATATTGGATTTTCGGATCGGACCAGAAAAGGTTTCTTGCACAACTAGACCCCAAGGGGAACCTGTGTGCCAAATTTGAAAAAGATCCATGCAGTAGTTCCTGAGAAATCGCGGTAACTTAGGTTTCATGGGGAAATCCAAGATGGCTACCTGGTGGCCATATTGGATTTTCGAATCGGACCGGAAAAGGTTTCTTGCACAACTAGACCCCAAGGGGAACCTGGGTACCAAATTTGAAGAAGATCTATGCCGTAGTTCCTGAGAAATCGCGGTAACAATCGCGGTAACAAGGTTTCAGGGGGAAATCCAAGATGGCGGCCTGGTGGCCATATTGGATTTTCGCATCGGACCAGAAAATGTTTCTTGCACAACTAGACCCCAAGGGGATCCTGTGTACCAAATTTGGAAAAGATCCATGCAGTAGTTCCTGAGAAATCGCGGTAACAAGGTTTCATGGGGAAATCCAAGATGGCTGCCTGGTGGCCATATTGGATTTTCGAATCGGACCAGAAAAGGTTTCTTGCACAACTAGACCCCAAGGGGAACCTGTGTACCAAATTTGAAAAAGATCCATGCAGTAGTTCCTGAGAAATCACGGTAACAAGAATTGTTTACGGACGGACGGACCGACTGACTGACGGACTGACTGACGGACGACGGACCACGGACGAAAAGTGATTTGAACAGCCCACCATCTGGTGATGGTGGGCTAAAAAGAAGGAAGGATAATTTGGTATTCAGGGACAAAGCGGGCAATATTCCGTTGATATTTTGAAAGCAGAATGGAAAGAAAAGACTGATGAAAAGGGAAATATATGAAACTGGCTGTAGAACTACCTTCAATTATTCTTGGAGCAGTTTTCCTTTGGGTTGTATCAGGTACCTTATTCAGCAAAGACCATTCCATTACCCGAGGGTTCCCGATTGTCAGTAAAATTTGACCAAAGCATAATTCATAATAAAAGTTGTTATTTTAAATTTTTTTAAAAAAATGATTCCACTACATCAATAACCCAAAAGATACAAAAGGCACACCTACAAAATACATTCTGTACTGGGTAGAAGTTTTGAGCACCTGCCTTCAGTAGTTTTCAAGATATAAAATGTTAACGAATGTTAACGAAAATGGTATGGACAGACGGACCCATAACAATACCCCTATGCCCATTCGGGCTGAGGGGTAAAAAAGTTGTTATCCATAGAATAGCCTTGTATTATATATGCCGACTTCTAAATGCCTATCAAAGAAAGCAACATTTATGGCCAGATCCGATCTTCTGATGGTATGAAATGTTTTCTTCCCTCTGGTCAATTATTATGAGAATTCATTCCACAGACATTTTGTGGTCAAATAGGCACCACAATTTATAACTTATCAGAGTTTTTGCTATATGTAGTTCATAACTTGACTAGGTTATAATTTTTATAACTTCTCTAAGTTGGTCCCCTGACTGTTCAGACAGTATTTGACTGGATTGCACTTTAACGGTCTGGATTGTTTAGTCTGGGATGGTGGCTATACTCTGGGCCACAGTTTCAGAGTTTAAGACATTGTAAAAATACACGAGATGAAGTCAGTTCAAAGTAAAGGAACTACCCTGATTTCCTACAAATTAAAGCACTATGTCACAGTCTATTGTTTTTCTTTGCCAACAGTCATCTAAATTGGTACCTCAATGTAAATTATACAGTCTCCCACAACACAGCAAGGAAGCAATCAGAGATTGCTCAATTGTATGCCCCCCCTTCCGCTTTAATCCGACACTGCTCCACCATTGTTCTGTTTTGTATTGGTCTGTGGAGGCCTAATTTGGCTAATTATAAAAATTCTGTTTCAGTCACTTTTTTCGGCATGCCTCTCATAATACATGTACATATTCCACCCGGGGCTTTCGCCAAATTCAAAAATGTGACCTGGTTATGAGACCTACATTCCTTGGGAGTATATTGTGGTGAAATTATGAAGCGATCGTGAACTTTTAATTTTGCATCCAATTCACTCTTTTTGGGGCAATTTCATACTTCAGGACCTATGTGATCTACTTTGGAATGTGCTATGGACAAATAAATATATCCCATTCATTTAGGTTTGATGAACAAAGGGCCATAACTCTTGAAAATATAACCGAAAGCAGAGAAACTTCACGCTGCACAACTATGGGGTACTGACCACATATCATGCAAATTCCATAATTGTCCATACAATATTAACCGAGATCCAGCCCGGACAAGTCCCAATTCACAAAGATTTCAAGAACAAAAGGGCCATAACTCTTGAAATATACGCGAAACGCGGAGAAACTTCACATTGCACAACTACAGGGCACTCACCACATATCCTGCAAATTCCATAATTGTCCATACAATATTAACCGAGATCCAGCCTGGACAAGTCCCAATTCACAAAGACTTGATGAACAAAGGGCCATAACTCTTGAAAATATATGCGAAACGCGAAGAAACTTCACGCTGCACAACTACAGGGCACTGACCACATACCCTGCAAATTTCATAATTGTCCATACAATATTAACCAAGATTCAGCCCGGACAAGTCCCAATTCACGGAGATTTCAGGAACAAAGGGCCATAACTCTCGAAAATATAGGCGAAACGGGGAGAAACTTTACGCTGCACAACTGTGGGCCACTGACCACATGTCATGCAAATTTCATACTTGTTCATACAATATTAACCAAGATCCAGCCCGGACAAGTCCCATTCACAGAGATTTCAGAAAAAGGGCCAGAACTCTTGAAAATGATACCGGAACTCGGAAAAAAACTCTACGCTGCACAACTATGAGCCACTGGCCACATTCCATGCAAGTTTCAATCCTGTCCATCAATTATTAACCGAGATATCGCGCGGACAAGAAATTTCGGACGGACAGACGGACAGACAGACAGACGGACGGACAAAGCGATCGCTATATGCCCCCCCTCTAGTTAGAGGGGGGGCATAATAACTACGTAGTTTAATACATTTGAATCCGATTAGTAACAAGTACATGTGATGTACCCTCATTAAACTGGAGTACGGCAAATCCTCCGATAATTCAATCACAGGAAAGAAATTTACCACCATAATATCAGGCGGTGATCAAATATTAGAAAAAAAAGTTGACAAAAGGGTCTAAAATCATGCAGATACATGTGATACATTAGTTCTACAATTCTTTTAATGATTGAGGGTTATTGATTAAATGTTGTCCATCAAATTCAATAGCGCCGCCCACACGATTCACGTCGGCAATCGGCAATTGCCGAGGTAAATGCTGTGGCATAAGCAGTTCACCTCATCAATGTTTAACATGGTGCTGAAGAGGAATTATTTGAATATGACATTATTTATGCCGAGGGGAGTTTTCCGAATTGTGTGGGCTGAGTGAGTGAGTGAGTGAATAGAATTTAACGTCGCTTTCAACAATATTTCAGCTATATCACGACGAACCAACTAAGCACCACCCAGACCAGTTGTGTTCCTGCTACTTCAAAGAAGAAATCTTTGAAGCAGCATGGAACCAGACACCCTCCATCCACCCTATAAAACACTAAGGACAGCGCACAAGACACAGACAAGACGCTTACATGGTGCAATAAAGACAAGTGATATTACAGTGCTAGACATCACATTGTCAAGTTCTTGTTGCTTCTCAGCAAAATGCATTGAAGCAACAGGAACCTGAACCCACCCAACCACCCGCTTGTGTGGGCTGATAGAGTGATAGAATAAGAAAAGGATTTACATTGACTGTACTTGAGAGACAATCTATGGAACCATTCCAAAGTAAGACCATTCTTTACGTTTCAATTAAGAAAAATACATAACATTTAAATTGGAAATTTGCATTTTATGTCACAAATAAACCTGTTTCAATTCTATGCCATTAATCTCCGTCAGGAAGATGATACAACGTAGAAAACGGAAGTTAAAACTAAAAGTTAGCTCCCCTAGGCGGAGAGTTGTCCGCCCCTAGGAGAGCCTCCCATTCACTCCAGTGCATTACTATAAAGGTGTCTGCACAAACCATTCTCGTCCTCTATTCTCTGTTGTACCTCGACCAGTACACAAGAAGGAAGTGTTTATACAACCTGGGTTGTTGTTGTAACGACCCGCGTATCCTTATCGGTTTTGAAATTGTGTTATTTTCTTGTCGGAAATTCTTTCATTATTGTCGGAAATTCTTTCATTAGTTTTGTCTGAGTTTCCGATATCTAATGCATGTAATTCGTGTGGGATTGTTGGTCCAGTTTGGACTCTCACACGGTTTGTTTTTCTTGTAAAGAGTTTGTGTTAGGTATTATGAGCCCGTTAGCGTGGGGAAATTATATATCCAGGCTAGACGGGTTTTTACCTTTTACTGGCCTCTGACGATCCGACCCTTTCGGAAATCGACAGACGCTTGTTGGAATTTGCTCTTGTTAAATGTCATGAATGCTTTAAATGTTGCCCTTAGAAAGCAGATCTTGCCCGCCTTTGTAAATATTCCATAGCGGGAACGACTTTTCTCAGCCTTGAGCATGTACAGGTCTGGCTGTGTTAGCATGAATTGACACAGCCAAACCGGTTTTTCTTTGTCTAATTCAACAAAGATTTTCCTTGCCTGAGCAGTCTTTTGTTCTCGTCGGACAAAAGATTGCAGTGGTTTTTCCACTGAACGAAATGAACCTCATGTTGATTTCTCCTTTGCGGGTTAAACGCAGTTCTAAATCCATGTTATCTCGTTTTAGGGTCGGTCGTTTGGACCTACCTTTGAGTGTCAAAAATTTGCGTTTCCGTCTATCCAGGAATCAGCGACTCTATATCGTAAACGTCTTGTTACTTCATTTTTAGACGATTGGGTTTTATCCTGGGTGTGAGACCCCGTATTCTGTTTTTCACATGTTGTCGTAGCTTTCGTCCACCGGGGAATTTCTAGTATCTTATATAGGTCACCACGTGGTCTGTCTTCAAAATGTTTGGGCAAATCTTTAGACTTCACATGGTTTGTTTTTCCCCATCTGACATGTGTCTCGTACGTCGCTAAGTTTATTGGCTCTGGTCGGAGTTTTTCAAAATTTATATCTTGAAATTATTGCCCGACAATATTTTCTAAAAGTCAATATAAATCTTAGGCTTATCTGATAACTCAGCCCTGCGGGATGGAGTCCATGTTTATTCAATATCGCGTCTCCTTTCGTACTACAAGTACCCGCTGTGATTTTGTTGTGGGGCGTCCTCGTTAATTTTTGCTTAAATCTGTGACAGATTTAGATTCATCTTATTGTATAAAACACCTCTTCGAGGCCGTATACAAATTTAACTGGAGGAATACCAATAAACAATCAAAATCAACATATTATTCCAGCTGTTTAGGCCTAATTCTCTGTCGCAATGCGTCACGATAGGAGTTGTTTCCCTTGGAGTCTGCCTTTCAGCGCGGGGCTTTGAAGGCCGATTGTGATCTCTACAATAAACGAATAGGTTTGGTTTCGTTGATTCATGAATTTATGCTTTGAGTTTGTGTTGATCTCAAGTAGGGCTGTAATTGGTATCCTCTTCGGCGGGGGTTTTTCATAATTCTTCCCTCCGAAGAGTTTTGATAATTCATTTGCAGCCGTAAATTTTTCATGTTGTTGTTGCTTCTGTTCGGTCTCGCATTTTTGGTAGGATCATTTTTCATACATTCAGTACCTTGGGCCTACCAAAATGTAATCTCTTGTTATCAAGTATTATTACGTTGATTTTGATATCCTATGTTCAAGAGAGACCTTACGGAGGTTTTATGTCTTTCAAACTGACATAAATATGAAGCATGATTGTTGCGTTTGTGTTACGTAACCACATGTCAACCCCTTTCTATTTCGACCCTGAGTCGCATCTTAATGAGCTTCTTTTCTAATCTCTTTATGGAATTAAGGGTATGACGAACAACAATGGGATCACGTGTGGGTTTACGTGAGTGAAAGTGTGATATCCTTGAAACACAATTGTCTGATGATTACATGAGTAAATCTATTCATCCATTCACACTTGTTTATTATGAAAGTGTGATATCCTTGAAACACAATTGTCTGATGATTACATGAGTAAATCTATTCATCCAATCACCCTTGTTTATTATGAAAGTGTGATATCCTTGAAACACAATTGTCTGATGATTTCATGAGTAAATCTATTCATCCATTCACACTTGTTTATTATGAAAGTGTGATATCCTTGAAACACAATTGTCTGATGATTACATGAGTAAATCTATTCATCCATTTCACCCTTGTTTATTATGAAAGTGTGATATCCTTGAAACACAATTGTCTGATGATTACATGAGTAAATCTATTCATCAATTTCACCCTTGTTTATTATGAAAGGGTGATATCCTTGAAACACAATTGTCTGATGATTACATGAGTAAATCTATTCTTGAGTAAACTCATTCATCCACTCAACCTCGTTTATTGTGAAACTCTGATATTCTTGAAACACAATTGTCGGATTATTACATTGTGATTTGTCTTTTTGTTTCACACCAAGTTGGTTCCATCTGTATACTGTTTGATGCTTATAATTCAGATGGAGTTATGCACTAATTTTAATTTCTTCCCTATGTGAAAATTTAAAGTTACGAGCATGAGTGGGAAACTATTGGCCGGCAAGGATCAAGCCTAATGACTCGTAAGTCGTGAAGTCTTCTATGGTTTCTTCTACCAGGTATGTATTACTGGTTCAGTCTACTGGAGCATCTAACTGCTGTTTGTAATGTTTTTACTGCTCTTCTCGACAAATTGTTCATGCTAGGTCATTTCAAATTCTAAATTTTGAATAACCTCATTTTCCTGCCGGCGAGAGACTTTAAATGTATTTCCTCTCTTCGGGAATTTTTAAATTCTTTTTGGATCTTTCTTGGTTACCTGGAAAAATTCTTTGTTCTGAATGTTGGTTGTGTGACTATTTGGTTATTAATAGTAACATTTTTGTAAATGTTTAATATTCTCTCCATATAAATCTCCAGTACTGTATTTCATGTACAGGAGACAAATTACATCGAGAGAGATCATAATGTAACCATCTTCACTGACACATTTTCATATTCACTGACACAAAGATCCAAGATCCCATTTACCTCTTTGAGCTTACATTGGGTGATTAACGCTACAGGCATTTAATGTGTTCATCTCTACTGCGTTTTAAGAGAAGGAAAATTATTACAATCGACTACGGGGTTACTGTTTGCAACGCCCCTCTGTTACGTCGTGTACTGTTACAAGTTTGTATCCTGCTCCATTATGAGGATGTATATTCATTAAGTGGTTGTGAATGAGGAAATCACTACGTTGTTTATCATAGACAACGTTTCACATTACGCTTTCCTGTTGCATCTTGACATTTTCACTACACCGTCATGTGTCTCTCATACATCTGTGCGTCATTCTCTAACATCGGTTAGACATTTCCGGTACGCCATAACGCCACGGTGGGAGTGAAAGTCCGTTCGTTTGGCGTCAACCTACCACTTGTTTCAATTCTACTCGGGTTTCTCACATTGTCATTTACTCAGGTTCGTTGTTATTCTACAGAGAGAGTTTGGTTCAGACCTTGTTGATTTCCAGGCTTGAGTTCAGAACATCAAGATTGTATTGGGATCAATAGTATTTGTCAAATACTGTTATATGGAATAGGTCTTGGGATTATGGATCTTCTCTGGGGACGACGGCGGGATTGTAATGACGGACTAGTCACCTTTGAATTGAATTCAGCACAGTGTTGTATTAACACAGAACCATGTTGACTTTATCACTCAAACATTATGTTGGGATCCATTTACCTTAGGATGGTGCTTAAACAACACAATGTTTTCGTGGGGTACTTGGAGACAGTCGGGAAACTGTTTTTTTCCATCAAGTACTTTATTCCTGTTTAGACCATTACACCTTTGGTTAGACTTTGACATTATGGTTCTGTCCTCATCCTTAGGGTTGATTATTATATGTAGGACCTTACGCACTACATCTCTTTTGGGTTCGGTCTCTTCAGCGGATTTATTGGTCCTGGTGCCGAGGACGTGATATCGTTCCCGACTTTTTTTCCTCGTAATTGACTTCCTCCTTCATCTTCACCAGGATATGGAGTCTCTATTAGCACCATGGGAGTCTATCTTTCTGCTCTGGCTAGGGTGTTACGGCTTACATTTGGTACTGACATTAACCTCAACGATAATATCTTTGCGCTTATTCACGCTGCATAGAATTAAGCAGGTTTGATTTGGTAGCAAATAGGAACATTGTTTATAAATGTTTGCTATTCACACATAAGTCGACCCATATAGATATGAGAGACTCGTGCAAAGTCGTTCATACCTGTGTAGGACCATATAGATACGGGACTTGATGAAAGACTCGCATTACAGTTGTGTGTACTCGCCAAAGATTACCGAAATAAGATATCGTGTGGTTCTGTGTGCTCTGATCATTCCACCTTTTGAACCCTTAAGAGTCCATGTCTATATGAAGCTGTATCTTATAAGACGGACTTTGTGGCGGCGTTTGCTTTGGCGTCCAGAGTGTTTCTGAACTAAATGCTCTTGTAGATCTCCTATGACCTGGACAGCGGATTGTTCCTGCATTTCTTTTCGGCCCTTTTTCCTGAATTTATCGCCAAAAATGAGTCTGTTCGTTTGGGTCCGTACGCTCAACAATCGTACTCCATTCCTGTGTGGTCAGACTTTGTACATGGCCT